>CM056995.1:319817362-320027362 GCA_029891345.1 Dryococelus australis
TAACGTTTTGGTAACAAATCTTTAAGATAATTATAATCTGTTTTTTTGCATGAATCGGTCGACTTCGAGCAAGGTTTAACATAAGATGAAATCCAAGCTGTATAGTCCATAATATGACTAGTGTGTTTTCAATATATATTATTGTTGTATTTTTTTTTTCCTTTAATAATCACAAGAACTACATTGCACTTAGCCAAGCAAAGTAAATAGAAAGTCTCTTATTTTAAGCGTTTCTTATGTGCATCCCGTGAAATGTACATTGTTATGAATAACACATTGTTACCTGTTTAAGTGATGTTGTGACCATGCTCTAGTGTTTAAATAACTGACAGCTTATTTAGAATTAAATGTTTATTTTCTGGCATTGTACACAGCGTTAAAGTTTAAATTCCATGGTCTGAGTATGGTTTATGCACTCTAAATCTGTATCAGTGAGAATTTCACTATTTTATTCAGTCAAACGTATCTGACTGATACATCAGTCACTTCAGTGAATTTAACTGATGAACCAGTGAAAAAAATTTTCCTCAACTGATTGATTCAGTGAAATTTCCCACTGATTCGTCAGTTTTTTTTTTTATTCAGTGGTTTATTTTTTGACTGATGAATCAGTGAAACTGCGTGTAAAAATGGCCGTTGAAATATCGTTTAAAAATGGCTGTTAAATAATGTGTAGTAACAACGAATAAATCAATAAAACTAATACAAAATACATTCTGAAATGTGTTTCGTCTTTCCAAACGCCATTTTACGAGTGAATATGAACACACAGCCTTTCATACCGTTTGAACGTCTTTCATTTCGATTCCATGTAATCGTCACAACGCTCTGTTTGAAGTTTTAAACTGTATTTAATGTGGCGAAGAGCGTGTTCTTCTACATAGTATTCGTTTTAACAATCCTAACGGTAGCAATCAAACCAAACACGAAAAGTATGAGCATACAACTTCCAACTAAACTATTTCGCAGTGTAACTATAACACAGTCATTTTCCTCCCCGAAATTCAACTTGTCGTGGTACCTCAGACGGTAAGGTAACGGCTTAGAGTCGAAGGGTGCGCGAGTTCAACCTCTGTCACCGGCGAAATTTTTTTACATTTTAAATTACGGTAAACTGTACAATATAAATAATTATATTTCTTAGATATCTTTATTTCACGTAATTATTTGGCTACATTCAATAAAAACAATGTTTAATTCGCCACTGCAGTCGGCCGTCACTTATTCAATCAGTGAAAATGTTTCATGTTACTAATTCAATCAGTGACATTTTTTCACTAAACCAATCAGTGGTTTTTCCACTGATTCTGTGGAGCCATTTTCACTGATTAAAGTAGCTGAATTTCACTGATTCGATTTTAGTGTGTGTCTCTCGCTTGACTCGCTTGTATGGTTTCCCGACTTGTCGCTTTTTGCTCCGGTATATGACAGTGTATCTCAATTTAGTCGCATATTATAACCAATATGTTTAACACGTTTCCTAAAAAGAGTTGTTTTTGTGTTTGTTTTCGCTAATACGAATGTTCAATTTGCCTACAGGTACGTACCCTTTATGGACTGTCCAGAGCACATTTGGTTATTAGCCTAATGGTTGTGGTGGAAGTAATAGTACTCGACGAAAACACGCTTGCTCAGAAGTGCGTTCAGGTCAGAATTGAAGTGAGGCGAAACAACTAGTTGGGTGAGTCCAAAACAGTTTGTAAAACTTTAAACATATTTTCACCGTGCTTATGTGTAAATTGTTTAGTTTCAAAGTTCTGTCATCCTTATTTTGTGAAGTTAAATAAGTTATCGGCCCATAATGAAGTTGACAGTAAGGCAGTATTCTGGCCCATTTTTCGCTTTTGATATTATTGAAAGCTGGGCACTAAAATTTTGATAACGACGGTAGCCTGTTCAGCTTTACTATCACAGATACTGCGCTTACAATTGCTAGATAAATTTCAAATAATAACTCAGTAAATGCAGGAGTTTATGTTAATTTGTTCGCTCAGTTTATGTACCCAATTAATAACAAGCGTATTATACAGAAGTAATATTTCAAAATAACTCTCGAAAAACATAAACTGTTTAGTTTCTGTATATGAGAGTACTACGTTCAAAGATTTGTTCATTGTTGAGGTTAAGATGAAAATATCATGGAGGACCTCCTCATCAATTTATCTTTTGTTCTTCAGAAAGGAGCAGCGTTGTTATAAAATGTGCTCGTTTTTGGTAACATAACGACATAAGTGGTGTCGGTCACGTAGTGTGAGTGTTGGTTTTATTTACCGTTGGCATGAGAACCAACTGTTTTTGATCGTAGACTATATAATTATTACATTTTTATTGTGATCAGTATTAAATGATCACAAAAATTGTTTGATATTCACCTAAGCCAGAGGAATTATTCCGAAATAATACACCTATTTTCACTAATTTCGAGTGCGCTATATACTGATTTTTCAAATATGTGTTGAATTATATTTTCTATAATATTTTTTATCATAACGATTACTGTTATCTGAATTTATAACAAGTATTTTACACAAATTAAAGTATTTTTTTGTCAGATGACAAAGTAGTTAAGTGCTTTGAAGACGTTTTGCTATTTGAAGTATCTGAAAGTATTATATATATTTTAAAAGTATCTATTCTTGGGCGTGTTAGAGAAAAATATATTCCTAGTATTAAGTATGTGAAACATGTTTCTGAGTTTTATTTTCTTTGCGGTTGAGTGACTAATGGATATGAGTCGTTCATTCTTTGAAAATAAATACGCTCATCGGACATAATAAAGTACCCACCAGTAATTAAAACACACTTAGCAGGGCGTTGATATCTCTATGTTCGGCCACATTTCGTGGAATTATTCCGTAGCGTTTTACTCGTTTCAAGTAATCCTGCAGATATTCCAGAGAATTTAGGTGTGGGGTTTTTGTAAGCTTTTTTCAAATGTGCGAATGCTCGTGAATGTAATAAATGCCAGCCCGTCACATTTGCAGCTCTGTGAATGCGAGAATTGTCATCTTAGATTGCAGGGAAAGGAATGCTACGTTCCTCGGCGAGATGATTAGTAAAAGGCTAAACATGGCTGTCCAGCTGCTCACTGTAACCATTTTGGTTCAGACTTATTGTCGCATCAACCGAAGGATCCATTCTCGCGTAATCGAAACACCCCCAGAATATCAGAGAACCACCTATATATAGCTTGACGAGATATTGTCCGCGTCAAAGTCTTCCCGAGATCCAAGATCTACATCATTCCCTTGCACGTAGAAATGAGATTCGTCTGACCAGTTCACATGGCTCAGTCACGCAGTCCAATGTTTGTCTCTCTCCGCTCATTGTAACCGGGCAACTGCAAAAGTGAGCAAAAAGGCTTTTTGCATGCCACTCTGCTTCATAGTGGCGTGCAGTTCTTACATGAATCGTCGTGGAGGACCTGCGTTTCTAGTTGCAGTTACTGCGTGGAAGCGAAGCTATTTTTATTCACAGGTCGTGAAACACGCGGGTGGTCCCTGTATGTTGGTGGTATTTTGGGTCACAATTCGGCCGAGAATCTCTTCTAGACTGGGATTTATTTGCCACTTCTGGTAGGCTCGTACGCTTCGACGCACCCGCGAATTGATCTACTTCAGTAACACTATGGTTTTTGGCATCGTCAAATGCAGTCGCTCCTTTTTTTTTTTTTTTTTTTTGGTAGTCAGTAACATCAGCTTTGCGTCCCATTTTCACACATCGAACAAGACATACATTGCGCTGTACCACCTCTATGCACGCTATAAATCTCTAAGCACATGACGTAGGTGTTAAGTTACGATCATTCCCGTGCAAAGCCTTCAGCAGAAGCCTTATATGTTCCCATCACTGTAAACATACAAGGTGTTGTGACGGGCTACACCACGTCGCCAATCGCCCTCGAATTATCATTAATTAACACTAATAATAAACTATTTAATCAGCGAGCTGGACCACGTCGCTATAATCAACCATTCATATAATTACTGTGTCTTGGTTACCTGGTATTTTTACAGCGCAATGCCCGACAGGCATGAACATTTAACACGCTGGTTTTGGTGTTAAAAATTCTAGTAATGGCTTAAATTTATTGGATAACCAACCTGTAATGTTCTCGGCATGTTCACATTACCTTAAAAAGACACCGGAAGACCTGGGGTAACAGGAAACGTGTATCAATGTACGTGATATCTTTCCACGTGCAGCAACGCTCAGCCATGGCAAACAACTGTGAAGCGGTAAGGCTGGCAGCAACAGCGGCGACAAGCGCTGCAGACTGCTCGCCACCTGTGCGCGCGCTGTGTAAAACTGTGGCGTTTGGTTACGCAAGTTCCGGCAACCTGGTCAACATGCAGGAAGTGTGATTTTGTATTTCATTGTAATTGGTGGTTTATTTTCATTTATGTAGGACCCCCCCCCCCCCTAAGGGGAATAGGTGACCGCTGCGTCGGTTCACCTTATTTGGTTACGTCAGCCACTATTGGTCGTGAATCCTACGACCCCTGTATGAAGTATTGAAAATACCACTTAATTCTTGGAATCGCGTCATTTTCTGAGACAAATAACGTATCATTGCTGTGATTGGAGGCGCCATGTGGCGGAACTGTGTATTTAATCCCTGTGCATGCTTCATTCGGGGTCAATCAGCGGCTTCGAGGGGTCATACTTCTACAAGATAAGTAGTATTCTGGATTTGATGCATAAATGTAGGCTCTTTACGCTAGTAGGACCTTCACGTCATTAGGGCGTTAGGCGAGTGCCATGATAGCGGAATTTCTTTAAAGCCATTTAAAATGATCGCGGAATGTTGGTCTCTTATCTGAGATTTTATAATGGGTAGAAAGTAATGTTTCCTTCTGTAACCAGTTTTCAAACCCTTAAGAAAGTATGTGACCAAGTCATTAATGAAGGAATTTGTGGTTGTAAACATTTGTAACCCAGGAAATAATTATGAAAGTTTTGGTCTTAAACTTTAGCAACCAAGCCACACCTTATTGAGGTCGTGCTGTTAACCTCTTGTAACCAAGTCACGCCTGGTACGGCTATTGTAGTCAATATTCGGGACGTTGTGGTATTTAACATTTGTAAACTAATTAAAAACTTTACGAAGTTTTGGAGATTCTTTGAAAA
The DNA here is from genome assembly GCA_029891345.1 of Dryococelus australis. NCBI lineage: Eukaryota > Metazoa > Arthropoda > Insecta > Phasmatodea > Phasmatidae > Dryococelus > Dryococelus australis. The sequence continues at coordinate 319,822,493 of CM056995.1, forward strand.
ATAGTATCTGCTCGCGGGAGTTAAGGCTGGAAATTGTTCAGCGGTTGCTTCTCTCCACTTGGAATCGCGAGCAGATTATGTATATGGGAAATATACAGTGTAAAGCTTTGAGGTTACAATATTCATGTAATATTGATTCATGACAGGCAAAGTAATGGGTGTTACCATCTTAGTTTCCTTGTGTAGGAAGAAATATAATTATCTAAACTTCAGAGTAAACTGTCGGCACGACAGCATTAAACCCGCCATTTTGTGACGATGGTATTTTGTGGTAATTTACCCAGTGTAGCTTGTGATGGCCTTCTGTATTACTAAATTGTCAGTTATTTGCGCAACAACTACCCATATTTTAGTGTGAAAAATGAAAGTACTAGCTGGGTAACAGCAATTTATGTACCTTAAAAATATTTGCATTTTATTCTTTTATTGTAACTTGGTGTTTTATGTATTAATTTTGAATTTAGGGGTAGGGAAGTTCAGGCTACCCTTTCGTCATGTAATATTGTTAACAAATGAAAAGAAAAAATATTAACAATAAAAAGACAATTACCACACTTCTTTGTTTCTGTTGTAAGTCATTTTCACTAGTCAACTCACCCTTACACTGTACAAGTAAATGATTATTTTGCAATGGCGTTTGCCATTTGGTTCTCTGTTGGTTTTGCTATGTATTTATGCAAACCCGGCCTTGCCACGCCCTTAGTTTAGGGCGTAGCACGGTCAGAGTGACACATTTTTTATCCAGAGACAGGGGAACTTATTAATAGCAAATATTATATATATACATGCATACATACAGATATATATATATATATACACACACACACACATACACACGAAGATTAAAAATAATTTAACTACTGCGAAGTTCGGTACAGAAAATAATACAAACATACACGAAAAATATCGTCAAATACGCCGACCAACCGATTACAATGCAATGTATAATAAATAAAAAATAGGCAGTAATATGAGGGTCCAAGATTTATGATCGAGCATTACATGTGTAAAACCAGTTTCGGCGGACGACACACAACAAAGGAGTGAACTCAGCGACAAAAGAGACGAGGAATGTGAGGCAGCAAAAATAAAAGTGTTACTCATATCCATGTATTCTCTCTTTGATGCCTGCTTGTAAATAGATGATTTGGTTGAGCCTATTTTTGGGCAGTTTTACAATGGTTACTGTGGATTCAGGGAGATTTTTTTATTTGGGTGATACTTCGTTATTGTTGAAGTGTGTATATATTTTTTATCGAACCAAAGCTTTGAGTTCAGGCGTGAATGTAACTGGAGCAATAATTAAGAGTTATTTCTCAATTTTTTTGCAACCCGCAACATATATAGATTTAGTAATTATGTCTAAAACGTCAGTCGGACTAAAATAATTCCTGAAATAGTTCACTGTAATTTTAAACTTTAAATGAAAGTTCTTAAACTGGTGGAAAGAAAATGTTTCCTGTTTCGCGCTACCACCGAACTACTAGTTTTTATTGCTCTGTTGTCTCTTATAGTTGACTATCTTCTTTTGCGTGCACCCCCGTGGAAGAAAGTCTCCACCGAAGTGTTCGTGCGTGTGTGTGTGTGTGTGTGCATGTCCGCTCCCCTTCTTGCAGAATTGAATCAGAATCTGTAAGTGCGTTCCTAAAGGAAAGTTTCTCGAGGAACACAGGATAGCGTGGCTTTTCCCTCCAATTTTTTTATTACCCGCTCTTTCGTCTCGGTTTATTCGCGAAGTTTTTCTTCAATTCGCAAGTCGGATTGACACGACCTTTTTTTTTTTTTCTTGGTTGCCCCCCGGAGAAGGAGAGGAACTGTGTTATTGAAAATGTAGAGTTGCCACTGTGCTGCTGGGGAGAGCGCAGATTGCCGAAGCATTGCCAGCGGCGTAACAGTAGTTGGGTTATCTTCTCATTGGGCGAGCAGCGATGTATCTATGGCTGTGTTGTTTAACTCACTGTAACATACCCTCGTACACTCAGTCACGAGCTCATCAGTACCCACAAATCCCCATATATAGTCTATACGCGGTTTCTTCACACTTTTTGGATCAAACTTTTAAAAAATCATCCCATGTATGACTTTTTTTGGTTGTTTCCTAAATATATTATCATTACTACTATCTTTTTATAACTATATTGACATAAAAGTAATTTATTTTTGATTAAATTTATTTTTTATTTATACTTTATTTATAAAATATAATATTTCATTTACATAAATAATATGTTTGTTGGTAATGCCTAATAAGAAATAGTTCTTATGAGAAATGTAATTACAGTGAGTGCGCATGAGTGTGGTGCATTGCCCCTTTGGTATAATTTCTTAGACTTGGTTAAACTTTGTTAGTATGAGGCGGATGGGTATCCTAGAAGTAGAACTTTTGCAGGGCTTCAGAAAAATTTGAAGTAACCGTGAAAGGTGAAGATGTGAGTGAGTGAAGAGATTGGGGCGGCTCTTAACATCGAGGTCTTGAGAGTCGATGAGGGTGATTGGGGTGAGTATGGAGCAGCACCGGAATGAAAGGGCGGGGAAAACGGGAGATCCCCTTGAAAACCCGCCGGCCAAAGGCATCGTCCGACACGACATGCGAGAAAATCCGGAGTGACCCGCCCGGATATTGAACCCGGATCGCCTTGGTGGGAGGCAAGCAGGCTGACTGTTCAGCCACCGTGGCCCCTTTGGTGAATATGTTGGTATTATTTCGAACACCCATCTTCGTTTCGAAATTTGCAACGCATATACGAAGAAAAAAAAACTTAAACACATTTTATTATGTCGCCGCGGTTTTTGTACGAACAACAGTGTCCAGCAAATGTCAGGAAGAAACTGCAAAACTGTAATGAATAACTGAAAAACAAAACATACACTTAGGGCATGCGAAGGTTGTGTTGCTCGTGATGCCCTTAGCTGAAGGAGACATTCAAGGGTCCGTTCGTGCCCTTACTGCGAATTCGAACAGCAACAATGTGACGTCACAATCTGGTGCTCTTTTCTACGCCCTCGGCTGGTGAATTCGGACTCGGCCTATGTGACGGTAAATGTTGTCGAATGTGTCTAGTGTAGAGGTTTGACAGTGTAGAGAAATACCTCTATAATAGCCCTACGTAAGGGGCCACTTTGCAAGGATTTTCTAAGCTAGGTGTAGGTGTACTGAGAGTATATTTGTCAATTGAGATAGGACCTGTATTTGTTTACTTAAATTTTACCACCTTTTACCTTAGGTAGATCACCTTGTAGACACTTGAACTCTGCCATGCTTAGGATAGACAAACTCATGCACACGAACACTCTGATAATGTATTTCAATGAAAACAGACCACTGTGATAAACTGATTTTAATTAAAGAAAGATTGAACCAGAAAATAACCATCAATTATTCCAAAGAACTTGTATAAAAATACTTTAATGAAAATAAAAATAGTGTGTTCGTCAAAAATTAAATTATGTGTGATAAAATCAATTAAATATTGTGTAAGCAAGTAGGTTTTACTGTGTATCAGATTTTATACCACCATCCTTTCAAGGATGAAAAATTACCGAAACTTTAAATTAAATTAATTGAAACAAAATATTTCAATCTGCCACAAAAATAAAATAACTTGCAAAATAAAATTACTTTAAATTATAGTTTCCCATAAGTTGTTATCATTTAGTGCTTTCTTTTCTAACATGAGGTTAAAGAGCCCCATATCAGTTCAATGCAAATTACCAACACAAGTCTCGTAGTCACTGTAGCTTTAAACTGATTATTCATGAACACATCTAATCTCAGATAAAAGTTAATACTGTTGAAAGTTCACTACTCTTTAAGAACTTATTGGTCTTGTCAAATCGTTAATTACATTTCTTTGCTCCGGTGCTAAACTCATCAATAGAGGAGGACTACTGGGTGCTACGTATCAATAAAACATTAAAAATCTCCAACGAACAAGTCTGTAGTTATTTATGAACGAAAGTAGAGTTAATTTAGTCTCTGCACAACATCTCAACATGTAATCAAATAAATAGTAGACGTCAGAAATAATGAAGCGTCACCTGGACGTAGGCCAAACCTTAAACCTTTAACATGGCGTCGAAGAAGTCCTAATGAAAATCCCAGCGAAATATCACACCAGTGGACCTTGAAAGGTCCCACCCAGAAGCAAGTCCTTCCGGCAACTTTCCTAAGACGTGACGTGATAGGAGCTTAACCACTTCCGGTAACCAAACGAATAAAATAATTAATGCTTAACTTACTTTCAAAACAACAAACAAAAGAAATAAATACTTTCAAAATTAAATTAAAGAATTACGCAAACATGTAACTTAATCAGTAAATAGAAATTAACATGCAAATTATAACCTCTTATCTCAGAATATATGTACACATGTCATAGAATAACTTAAATAATAATATAAATATAAGAAAAATCAGGAATTATGGTATTACAATAAAAATAATATTACATGTGAAATCAAAATATGCATAAGCCTAGGAGGGTTAAAATAATTATTCTTATTCAAAACAACACGTAAATGGACTTCTTGTAGTGTTACAAACATATGGAAATAATTGCCACACCTATCAACAAACATAAACACGGGTGTAATTTGTAACCCTGATATTGTATACAAAATTACTCGTAGTGTGAAACCTTCAATATTTACAGTTTTGTAGCTCTAAGCGGAATAGATAGTAAGTAATTTTTTTTGCATGTAATGGAAGGATACAAAAAAAAAAAAAGATGTCTTACAGCTTTGTCCTTTCTATGGTGTGTTACCTATATGAAATATATCTCGAGTAACCGGTGAGAGGTTTAACGAGTGGCCTCGAAGTGAGTTTTGAAGCGGGCCGACTCCTGTTTGTCGAGCTCCGATACCGCTGTCCAGCTGCGGTTCTGTATTCAGTTGGCGCCGTGCAGTTCGCTGGCGGAACTGAACACAAACAGCGCGTCACTTAGGGTTGTTCCTGGAAGTCGGCCTGCTGTTGCAGTCGCCTACGCATCGCGCTGGAACATAACGTGACGCCCACGCGCCGCGTCGCGCTCTCGTAGCAACTGTAGCCCATTCATGATTACTTCAAACCCATATGAAGCCCTGCCTGACCTTGTTCCTCTGCCTCGCTCAAACAAAGCTGGGACAGTTCTAGAAAATTACACCAAAGGGACAACGCGCACCGTATTCGCGCACACTCAGTTTAATAATATTTTTTAATGAGAACTATTTCCTACTAGGCATTATATACTGTTTACGGTAAAATGAGCACTTTTTGTAGGGGGCCACGATGGATGAGCGGTTAGTCTGCTCGCCTCCCACGAAGGCGATCCAGTGTCAATCACCGGCCGTGTCACTCCGGATGTGGGAATCGTACCGGACGATGCCGTTGGTTGGCGGGTTTTCTCGGGCATCTCCCGTTTCCCCCGCCCTTGCATTCCGGCGCTGCTCCATGCTCACTTCAATCACCCTCATCGGCTCTCAAGACCTCGATGTTAAGAGCCGCCAAAAACTCTTCACTCACTCGGCGCTTTTGAAAGCCCTGCTTAAGATCTACTTGTATACACGGTGTATATTCCTCCGCCTTATGTAAAATTAACATTGCTATGGACCTGATCACTCTATTTATACGTCGGTCAAATGCAACTGTGAAATTATTAAGAAAGTAAATACTTTACAAATATACTCATTTTTACACTTCGATGCATTAAAAAAAAACAGCGACAGAATGAATTTTAAGTTGACAAAATTTATTGCCTAACACTTTTTATTCGACGTTAGGATATGGAACTACTTTCCATCCATAGTTACGAACTTCGCTAGGTGAATGTCACTCAGTGCACCCATTAAAATATATGCGTGTAGGGGCAGCGATTTTTTCTAAGGTTAATTTCTTAAGTGCTCACTTTATTGTGAACAGCCTTTACCAACACACCTCTTTTTCCCTTTTTTAAAAAATTCATATTGTTTATAAATAGAATGACATATTTAAAATATAAAATATATGCCTAAGCTTATTTCAGTTTAACCAAAATATTTAATTCCTTTTGTGGTAACAAAAGTTTAAAACGCGTGTGATACGTGACACATTTAGGAAACAATCAAACGCGTTATACATGGGGTGATTTTTCCAAGGTTTGATTCAAAAAGTGTCAAGCTACAGCGAATATACTATATAAACGATAGCTGCTCGTGCTTTTACTCAGGCGCATCGTGGTGGGAGTGTTATTTATTCCGTTTTTACAATTAATTAAACGTACCTTCACTTGAAGCGTCAACCTATCTGAAGCTCTTTTGTGACTCTGAACTGGAGAAGAAATTGAGCTTCAATAGCAATACTGGCACGCAAATCCAGTAAAATTATCAGGATTTAAGCAGTAGCACGTTAAAATGGTGGAAGTGCTGTCAAGTCCCGTAAAGTAATTGGTATTTTCCTTTAAAAAAAAGAACCTACTACTTGTTTACATTTAGTGGCATATTTTAGTATCGTTTGTATAGGCTGTTCACAGTAAAATGTGCATTTTTGAAAGTGCTGCTTACGATCTACTTGTATGCACGTTGTGTATTCTTCCGCCTTATGTAAAATTAACACTGCCATTGGCCTTACCACTTTATTCATGCTTCGGTTGAGTGAAACTGTGGAATTATTAGAAAAGTAAATATTTAAAAAAATCTGCTTAGTTTTTACATTTCGCTGCACAAAAATCCAGAAAGCGAACTAAATAATTTAAGTCATTACAAATTATTCCCTAAAACTTTTGATTAGACGTTAAGATATGGAACTACTTTCCCACCAACGTTACCAACTTTACTGGGCGCATGTCACGCAATACGCCCGTCGAAATATATGCAGGTGGGAAGTAATTATATCTAAGGTTGATTTCAAAAGTTCTCACTTTATCTTGAACAGCCTTTATCAATTCCGTTTGCAGTGTATTTCACGCGCTAGTTAAAACTAGGTTAAGACTCAAGATGCACAGCATAATCGCAACTCAGTTTTTGAAACATGTTCTTGTTAGACCGGTGTCCTTAAGTAGCGCGTTCTTTCAGCATCGACTAATACGACAAGCTTCAATTAACTCTAATGCTCCTAGTGGAGTGGAGATTTTGGGTGGCTCTTAACATCGAGGCCTTGAAAGACGAGCGAGGTGAACGTGGAGCATCGCCGGCCGGAATGTAAGGGGCGGGGGAAACTGGAGATCCCCGAGGAAACCCGTCGACCAGCGGCATCGTCCGGCACGATTCCCACATGCGAAAATCCGGGAGCGACCCCGCCGGGAATCAAACATGGTTCGCCTTGGTGGGAGGCAAGTAGTGTAACAACTTCACCACCGCGGCCCCATCTAATGCTCGAAGTGTTGAACTTCAAAGCGTCGGCTCTTAAACGGATTCTGCATCATGTATGGATTTTTTGATTACTCGTGATTTGTTTCTTCCGCTGTACGTTGTTTGCAAACCACATCTTACCATCGTTCAAATCACTCAACACCATACAGTCGTTTTTCCTGCCTTTGCATTAAATGTCAGTCGTGATTTTATTTCATTATTATCTGATTATATCAAAGGATACTTGAGAGTGTATGAGAAGTATATACATTCATAAGTGCATCTTTCCAGGAACGTAGGATAGAATATTAAGGTGGTCGCCTGGTTGAAGGAATTTTGCACATTTGAGGCCTAAAATCGTGGGAGTGCTAGGGGCGACCGAGACATGCGCATCGACTCTCTCATCGCCGCTACGTGCAAAGCACTGAACTGGCGTGCAATCTTGCCGTCGATAACGCGCCTTTATGAGACTTTCAGCAGAGACCGTACAATTTTATGACGTAATAATAAAAATAAAGGTTGGATGCACGTCCCTATTCCTTTTTTATGTTTTGTACTTGAATGTTCATACTTAAAAATGACCGCGAAAACACCCGTTTGAGCCATTTCCACTCACAAAAACCTTGCTTTAGAGAGAAATGGAGAAATTGAAAAACGTATACAGACGCGTAAAGTTTCTTTAATGCTATTCGTAAGCACCCCTCACTCAGACATGTTGGGCGGTTTTTCAATAAAATGTTTTCTGCTGGTGCTCTGCACATCGTTCGGCGGCCTACCCAGGCGTCACCTTAAAGGCGATATTACACAATGCCAGATTCCGTAAAAGCTTGTGCAAGGTCCGCCATAGCGGCCGTCATACGAGCTAGTGTGGCACCCGTCATGGCTTTTCCCGCCTTGTACGGCCAGATCTCGTGCCAGGTTTGGTAATAGGACACGTCCTATTTTTCGTGTCAGGTTACATACCAAGTTTTCTACCTGACCAATCACATCGCAGTTTCAGAGCATACGACGCTTCCCGTGGCTACTACTTGAAACGAGTTGCTGAAGAAACCGAAAAGGACGCCTCCATCTTGATTATACAACCGTGAGTTTGAAACTATTTCATATCGATTTAAAATACCACAACGACGAATAATATTGGCGATGAAAACTTTTAATTACAGTTTAAAACCGGTTCACGAATCTACAGTATAGTAAACACCGCATCTACCGTGTGAACTGGTAGTATAGTGGTATAATCGCGGCGTCCGTCATTTTAATGTAACTTTTGGTCGTGAATTCGAAACTCCGTCGGACCCAATTTCTTTTATCACGAAATGTTACATGTGGATAATAACTTGGTACATAAAGAAAAAACTATATTTTGCAACCGGTTAGTACTTTTCACAAAATTAAAAATAACGCTCTCGTATTCTCGTGACTTCAAATCATTTTCAAGAAACTAAATTAAATTTTTACTAGTAAGCAATCAATTTGTGTAAAAGGTGAACAGTAATATAGCAATATTTAGATATGCTAGTTGGTTTTTTCATCGGCCTTCGCAAGTTACTACTTCGTAAAACTGCTATCATGGTATCAGTTCTACGAATGGGGTTCATATTTACTACTAATCACACACTGCGCACCGCACCCATCGAGGGTGCCAAATGCTGGTATGCAAACTGCTGTCGTGTAATATGAATCTTCCATGGTGGTTCATATAGTGGCTGGTATACCGGCTCGTGCAGCAGGGATTGCAGAAGCTTGTACAATACCAAGTACGGCTGCAGATATCGTGTAATATCGGCTTACGGATGTTTGGCTGCTAGCAGCCTTTTGTGCGGTCGGTCACGAAGATTTTGCACCTCATCAGCATGTGTCTGTTAAAGGCAGCGTTTGTGTTTGCTATTGGCTGTTTACGGTAAAGTGAGCACTTATGAGACCGTAGTTACTTTTTTCTTTCAGTCATTTGCTATCCTTTAATCATATTTTAAAATAAATATTGCCGTGCAACTAATACACGGTGTGTATATTCCACAGCACTCGGAAGTTAACGTCTAAGACTAAAATAAAATATATATTTATTGACTATTATTCCAAATGAGAGGGCTTTTTTTAAGTGCTCACTTTACTGTCAATAGCCTATAGTTTCTCGAGTTTCTTGACATCGTAGTTGAATGTATTACATAGTTTTAACTAGCGTTCGCCTGTAATGCTCTGCCGAGTGGGGGGAATTTATGGACTATCATAAATTGGAGTGAGTAGCAAATAAGAAACAAGACTAAAATCATTTCAGTGTCCATGCAGGCACAGGGAAGCCGTATGGTTTGATGTCGGCAAAAACTCTGTACCTCAAGAATAAACAAACGGTCAAAACAAAAACAAACTGACTGTAGGTAAGTTTAAAAGTGCACAAGTTTCGTGCTTCTGCTTGCAGTCTTTTTTATATTGAATCTCTCTGTACGGTATTGTGTTTGGTCGCGCACTGCAGATGCGTTACTTATCGTACGGCAAATTCCTTATACAAATGAGACAGAAAAGGCCCCTTTTTGCCACTTTGATAGCGCAGAGTTGCAGAGGAAACTTTCAACTATTATGGCCTAAATATTAGCATTTTTTTGTGCATGTCATAAATCCCCCTTCCCCAACCCATGCGATAAACATCTTAACCCCAGTAATTTCTCACCAAGGAGGGTGTATGTGTATGTATGGGATGGGCTTAGAAAAAGTAAATGATTATCTACATAATGTGTACAATGAAACACCATAATTTCCGTAGTTCTCACAAAGTAGATAATAAAAAAAAGGTCATGTTTATTGTCGCATCAGGCTTATAATGAAAAATCAATGAATTTGTATATGAGGTTCTCTGTGACACCATAGGATATGTATCTATAGTATGTGCTCAATTTCAGACCGAGTCCGCTGCAATCTGTCCGGAGTATTGGTACGAAAAGTTTCCACAATCCAGCTACAGAGGTCTTTAAAGTCTCGCCCTCTAGTGGCGTAAACTTTGTCTTTATTGAAACTCATGAAAAGAAATCCAGTGACGCGATGTCAGGGTAAGTGAAGGTTAGTCCCTTGGTTCAGATCTTTATATCCAATAGCCCGAAAAAGTTTCATCCCGAGCTCGTCGCCGCACACAGTGTGGCCAGTAGGTTGCACAGTGTGGAGCACCGTCCTCTTGGAACAAGATGTTGGGCTGCAAGTGTTCCAGTTGAGGGAAAACATACAGCTCCAACATGTCCCATGTATATGAGCCTGATAATCATGTCGCGCATGAAATAGCGCCAAAAGTTAAGTTTCAGACTCTCTCGTACATGTTCCATGATGCTGTGCGATTGCCCAGATCCTCAAAATCCAATCATCATGCCTGTTTACCGCACTAGGTACGTGAAAAGTGGCTTCGTCGGAATACATTACCCTTGTCAGAAAGTTGTGGTCTCTGTCAATTCGGTCCAGTATTGACAGGCAAACTGGTCTCTCTGTGGTTTGTCCTCTGGTTTCACCTTCTGCAGAATCTGCATCTTGTATGCACAAAGACGCAACCACTGTCGGAGCACTACTCGTGGTATCTGCAGTTCCCTAGAATCCTGCTGAATTGACTTCCTCGAAATGAGTCAATGTTTGGTGGATGTTCTATACTTTTATCGCTGTTGACACATTTTCGCCCTCCGCCCTGCCATTCCAAGACGCTGCCCGTGGGTAGAAACTTTTGTCATTCTCTTTTATCCTTTTTGTGCCAGGTGCTTCCTTTCGATACGCACATTGAGACTTAAACTCCGAAAAAGCACTTGCGCTTTTTCCTGAGCGGAAGCCATTTCGGTGTAAACTGACAACAGGAATATTCTGGTGGAATTTTAACTCTTGTAGTACGCAGGAGAATCGCCTGACACGTGGGAAGGGGGGCAACACTTTCCAATCAGGGCGTTTCAATGTAGACATCCTGTATGGTATAGGCTAAACCTCCTTCCTGGATGCTCGAAAGGCATGGAGCGAGAGCATTACTAGTTTTAATAACATTTAAGCCGTCTTCCTCTTCGACCATATTGCAAAATGTAAGTTCATTAAGCGGTCAAACGAGACCTCAGTGACCTAGGCTTTCGAATTCGAGGTTTGGGTCCAAACCCCGAGTAAACCCTGTAACTCTATCTTACTGTAGTAAGTAAGCCTTCCTTCGACTAGCGTGCCGGCATGAAGTGGAGAATGTGAAAAGTAAAAGTTCGTAATGGACGCATTTGGTGTGATTTTTGTTTGCTTGTGGTGGACGGGGGTGGGAGAAGGCATTTAGGCCGAAAAGAGATTTTATTACGCCTATGAGGAACAGCTGGAGTATTCCAAATTTCTCACGTACTGTATCTATGTACTGGAGGTTCTCCGTTGCAGTGATCGCCAAGGCATCGCGCGAGCGATTGCTTGAGAACTGTGCGTGGATTCACAACCTCCAAGTACACTAGGAAAACATTTTGAGGTAAAATTCCCTTATAGGCTGTTCACGGCAAAGTGAGCACTTTCGAGGCCCTAGTTACTTTTTTATTTCAGCCTTTTTTATCCTTCAACAATTTTTTTAAATAATTATTGCCATGTAAGTAATAAACACAGTGTGTAGATTCCACAGAACTCGGAACTTAACGTCTTAAGCTAAAATAAAATATATTTATGGACTATTATTCCGAATGAGAGAGCTTTCAAAAGTGCTCACTTTACCGTGAATAGCCTATACATGTAAGGGAAGCTAACTACCTCTACATGTAAGGAAAAGTACCTCCTAAATGTAGAGTACATTTACATAACAAATAAAGTACTAGTCCCCAATTGTACGAGAAAAGTACCTTACAATAAAAAGGGGGGGGGGATCCTATACAAGGAAGGGAAAATTGACTAAATATAATTTTATTATACATTATAAAGTTATTCCGAACTATTAGTACTGTTAATTATTTTATTTTTTACATCCTATGACGAATAGTAACCCGAAACCTTAACACTAAAATCCTCGACCCTTGGCGGTGGGTGGGCGTGTACCATGGTCCTCTATCACGATAGGCCGATGCGCTATCCATTACACCACGACGAGAGCTTGATAGTATTGCTGAATATTAGCGTGTTATATGATCGTTTCTTCCGCTCCCCCCCCCCCCTCCCCAATTCACAAGATGTTGAGACAATGCTGGAGAGATACACGCGTCGTAAGGTAATTTTCCCACCCATGTATGGGATTTTCCACCACCGTGTACGTGAATTTTACTCCAGAGTGCGGTAATTTTACCTTATCTGTAAGGAAAACTACGTTTCCCCCACAAGTTTGCGAATATTACCTTACACTTGTCAGGTAATTTTCCCATTATTGATTTTACAGTGTAGCGTACGTACGAATAAAAAATTGAACCCTTAATTTATACATGTATCCATTTACATTCACACATAGTGTACGTAGAGAAGAGGGGCATATTAGCTAAACGTTCAACTTCTACGTCGTACTTCAAAACTCCCACCCAATCAAAATAATAGACTTAGTAATAACATTTTTTTTAAACTTAAACCATTAAGGTAAAGGTATCAATACACGAAATCCCGTTTTCTGTGGCCAGTGCCGTGTTTTTGCACAAAGACTGAAAAATAAAACACGAAACAATGACCTCGCTTCGCAGAGTTGCGGTTTTGTTTGAATGTCTGTCAGCAGAAAACGTACATAGGTGCGTGCGTACGTAGCGAAGAGATTGCGAATCCGCCTTCGCGAGCACTAGTTCGGCATTCAAGTTGTCAGCGGGCGTCCGCTGTAATCGGGAGGCTACGCCGAGCGGAACTCCCATGGCGCTGTACAATAACAGTTGTAGCTGACGGCTGTCTGCTCGACTGCCGAGAAGCAGGCGTTTATACACAGCTCCTCCTCCTCCTTCCCCCCCCCCCTTTCCGCAATTCTCACACGCGAAGGAAAGGGGCTGTTATCTGGAATGGACGGCAAAGGGGGTTGCCTTTTCGGCCCCTTGGCAGCCACTTGCTCGTGACGTAGAACGAGGCTAGCGTGGGGCGGGCTTCCTTATCTGACCCCGACTGACGTATCGACGCCGGAGGGCGGGGCGAGCGGGTGGATCGCGTGTCCAGTCCTCCACCTTGTCCCTGGGGGGGGGGGGGGATCTCCCGTGAACCCTGTGCCTACTGCCCGCTCATCTCTCCCGGGGCCTGTCATTGCCTGCTCCGCTCCGGGCCATTTGGAAGTTCCGATGGGGCCGCGGCGGTGCAGTGGTCAGATTACTCGCCATGGCGAACCTGGGTTCGATTCCCGACGGGGTCGCTCCCGGATTTTCGCGTGCGGTGATCGTACCGGACGAGATGGTGCTGGTCGGCGGGTTTTCTCGGTGATTTCCCGATCCCCTTCCTCCTTGCATTCCGGCGCTGCTGCGTACTCACCCCACGTCACCCTCATATGCTCTCAAGACCTTGTATGTTAACATCCGCCCAAATGTCTCCACTCCACTCGAAGTTCCGACGGCCGACGTTTTTGGTGCTTGGCACAAATTTGTTTTTTCCTTCCTCTTTTTGGGACAGCGTCTTGACACCGCAGAGAAACACTTAGTTCATCCCCAACCGATCTTTATTGGCTGGTTTGCGTGTGAATTCAGCCCCACCAGGTCCACTCTAGTACCATGTTCCAGTTGGCACCTTTTGGTTAGCGAAAGTGATCACCTGACTCTACTGCGTGTGCAGAATCTATTACGTATTTTCGTAATTTAGGTTTTTCCATTTTGTTGATTTAAAAGTACGCACGTAATCAAATATGATTAACAATGTCGCCGTCGTATTTATTTTTCGTGTTTGGTTTACATGCGACACAATGTATCGTACGCTAGTAAGCTTTTCACAATATCAGTCGCTAAAAAGTGTATAAAATATTTTTCTTTCAATACGTAACTGTTGTTCAGTAACAGTTCTAATGCTTACATGGATTATTTTGTTCTTTAAATATTTATTGTTTAAGTGTACTTATATTTTAAGGAGTGCGGTTTTGATTTTATAATTGTATTACATTTAAATGTAATCAGCAAGGTCGTGTCGTAAAACAGGTAGCAACACTGCGTGCTGAATAGTGGAATATCGGGTGTTCGAATTGAAATCTTACAAAATACAACAATAAGCGAAGCCACAAAATAAGTCCGAAGTACTAAAAAATTCAGCCTCGGGTCATGGAAAAAGTAACTATGGCCTCAAAACAACGTATAGTAGGGGAGTGGCTATTCTAAACGTATCTAAAACCAGACACCGCTCTGGGGCAAACTATAACGACTTCGGTTACAATTGTTGCCTTAAACAAAATGAAAACACTTAAATTGCGGTAAGAAAAAATTTACCATAGGTGATGCCATGTTAAAGGATTTTCACAGTAAAGTGAGAATTTATTAATGTACTGCTTACGATCTGCTTGTATGGATATTATGTATTATTCCGCCATGTGGATAATTAACATTGCCATGGACCTGGTCGCTTTATCCATGCGTCAGTCAAGTAAAACTGTAAAATAGCTGGGAATTTTTTTTTACAAATGTTTTAATTTTCTACCCTTATATGCACTAAAAAAGGAAACAAAATAAATAATTTCAGAATCTACCATTTTTTACCTGACCCTTTTAATTCAACGTTAAAGAATGGAACTACTTTCACTCTTTTGTTACCAACTTTACTGGATGCATGTCAGTTGACGTGCCTTTTAAAATATATATGCAGGTAAGTGCAGTGACATTTTTCAAAGGCTCATTTCAAAAGTGCTCACTTCGCCATGAACAGCGTATACCAGCATATATTTGAGCAGTATTCTGTTAACGCGGTCAACTAATTTTTTTACATCGAAATAAATTTTTGTGTCGTGACTGAGTGTGTTAATGTTTCTCCCGAGACAGTTTATCACTCCTGTGTCAAACCTCCTTTCTTCTTCAGCTCCTCCTCTCCATAGCGTGTTCAGCGTAGTGAAAACTGCAGTATTTTTATATATGTGCCAATTTCTTCAACGTATAAACATTTAAGGTGGTCATTTCAAGCACCAACATAATATTCGTAGTTTCTGCATAAACACACACCAGAATAATAATTCTACTGTTTTATTTTTACTACGCTGTTTGACAGAAAAATGGAAACTGGAATTGACAGTTTCTCATTTGTTCATTTTAACACGTGTATGGAAAAGTTGTTTTACATAAATCCTAGAACAAAACTTTAAAACACATTTTCTCATAGGGCACAATTACTGTTCTCTGGTTTGTGCAAATGTAGGTGTTTGGTTACGTTTATACGTTTGTTTTTCAGTGTTATCCATGAGGATAAATAGAGCTTTTTTTTTTGGAATAGCCGGGATTGTCTTAATCGATCCCGTGTGTTCTCATTCCTTCTGTCACTGAAAAATGGATATAAAATCCTGACAAACCCGTTAGAAACATGCTTATTTAAGATTGTTGTTGCTACGATAAACTAACAGCACACACAGTAGGAAATACCTTCGCGTCATAATTTGATATGAACTTATTACCATAGTTATTTTAACTGGGCATCGTTCATAGGTTATTAGTTTTCTAACCGTGGCAAAAGTAATTATTCAGTAAATATATGTTGCAATATTTTTTAATCTAAGCATGCTTCGAATGTAAATTCTTAAAACCAAACGCCAGACTTGGCGCGGAGTATGATATGGCCAAAAAATAAACGTAATTACAAATCAAACAATGAGATACAAAACAAGGGCAAGAACATTGTGAGGTGGGGGAAGAGGAAGTGAAAGAGAGAGCTGCTACACTCGAGGAGTAGCTGTAAAGAAAAGCATGTAGGCCTATGTTATTCTTTTTAATGTAACGTATAGTAGCATTATAGGCTATTCACGGTAAAGTGAGCACTTTGAAAGCCCTCTCATTTGGAATCATAGTTAATAAATATATTTTATTTCAGCCTTGGACGTTACTTTCCGAGTGCGGTGGAATACACACACTTTGCTTATTACTTACATAGCAATATTAATTAAAAATGGTGGTCCAAGGATAAGATATCGCTGAAAAGAAAAAGTAACTTAGGGCCTCAAAAGTGCTCACTTTACCGTGAACATCGTATAATTAAAATATAAGAGCTTAAGAAGGAAAACTATTCAAAATTACTTCAATATAAATCCATACCTACTTTATTGCAATAAATTGCGTATTTCAAGTCATAATTTGTCAGATTAAATATCCATAACTTCATGAAGTTTTTACTTTCTTGATAATTAGGTATGCCTATGTAAGTTACATTGCACGTACCTGCTCGTGTCCGTGACCTTCCCCTCCCCCCCCCCCTGGATGGGCCTTGATAACGCTCACACGACTGAACGCCATTCCCGTCTCTGTAGGAACAAGTGACTTGAGAACCTCTGCGCGAATTTTCTGATCATCCCTCCCCTCCCTCGTTACGACTCGAGGTACGAAGAACCTTCTGGGTCAGGTTACCTCTGCTATATAAGCCGCGGCGTGCTCTCGTGTCGGTCATTATAGTCGGGTGTGTACAATCATCGGGACGACGAGCGACGGCTCCAGTGTGCGATCATTGTCAGGGCAGAGACTGAGGCTGGCCAGCTGGACTGTGTGAAAGTGGACTTGATGCGTGAGTGGCGTAAATGTCTATAGGCTGTTCACGGTAAAATGAGCACTTATGAAAACCTTCTTAAAGATCTACTTCTATGCACTTTGGCTACTCTTCCGCCTTATGTAAATTTATCATTGCCATGGGCCTCATCACTTAATTCATGTGTCGGTCAAGTCAAACTGTGGAATTACTATATAAGTAAAAATATTATAAATCTGATGATTTTTACACACTAATGCATTTAAAAAATAGAAAGCAAAATAAATATTTGAAATTATCACCTAACACTTTATTCAACATTAAGACAGAGAACTACTTTCCAGCTTCCGTTGCCAACTTTACAGGGCGCATGCCACTCAGTGCGCTCGTTGAAGTATATGCAGGCATGGGCAGTGATTTTCCCTAAGGTTGATTTCAAAAGTGCTCACTTTGTCGTGAACAGTCTTTACTCACGATTAGTTCCAACTTTTCCGATGCTTAAGTTCTACTTCCAGGCTATTCCTCCACCAGATGAAAACAAAGCTTGAAAAATTACACCAATGGGACAGCGCACCACATTTGTAAGCACTCAGTTTAACAATATTTTGAATAAGAATTTTTATTACTAGGCATTGCCAACACACTTACATCCTCCCGGTTTTTCTTTTTATTAATTATTAATTAAATAGTATAGTTTATGGATAAAATATAAGTAAAAGTTCAAGGATATCTTAATGTTAACATGAATATAAAACGCTTGTGATAATTTGTATATTTAGGAAACAATCAACCACATTGCACATGAGGTGATTTTTCAAAGATTTGATTTTAAAAATGTGCAGAAACCGTGAATAGACAATATAACTCATTCATGAAGCTTAAGTGACTGCAGTTAGTATGAAGGCAGTAATGACGACATTTATTATAATTGAGGTTGACAAAAATTTCGTTCTCTTGTAGGAGTATAAGAGTTAATAGCGGGGATATGCAGTTGTATTTTGTAAATAATATCGCTGTGTTTGTTGAACCATTGTAAATAAATTAAGAAGTTTTAAATTTTCTTATTATGATATCCAGCCCTCACGAATTTGGATTCGCCCAGGCTGCTTGTTGAATTATTTTTAATTATTTTAACAAATGAGATTTTACGTCACGTACTGAGTGGAAATAAAATGTTAATGCTAACAGTTGTGTTAGTGGAAACTGCGATCCTGCCAGAGAGAGTATGTATATGTAAAATTAGACAGTTATGGTGTATACACTACACCTTAAAAATTAATGTTGTTCATGTTGGGCCTAACTTAAGTATCTTTTTCCTTTGACACGTCTAAAAACAGGCGGAAGTGTAAGCAGTTCAGACGGACGAAATGCCTGGCTACCAGTGATCCTGCATGCGGTATAGGAATCAGGCCAGGCATATTTTCCTTCTTGTATTGTTACTGTAGCAAAATTAATTTACAAATGGATAGCCTTTCTAGTGTTCAAAAAGGACGTCCGGATGTTGACATTCCTGAAGATAACGAAGAATTAGGAACATTTTGATTTCATTGTCAAAGTATTAGTCATCGACCAAGACGACACATGATTGGATAAGAGCCAACAATTCAAAAGGTGGGTTCATGAAGGTGGCAAAGGATGGAATAACGACTACTTTTTAATTATAAGAGCATCAAGATCAGAGCCAAATACACCAGAAATAATTTATCCAACAACTGCTAGATCTGGAGAATGTATAAAAAATACAATAGTTTGCCAAACGAACATATTTGGATGGGCACTGTTACAAAATTAATCTATAGGTTGTTAATTATTCACGGCGAAGAAAATGCTGGAAATAACAATTATTACAATGAAAAAGTAAGTATGATGAATATGTTAAACAATAAATTTTCTGATTTTGTTATTAATAATACAAAAGGAATTCCTTATCTTATAAGAGTTTTAAATGTAATTCCGCATTCATTTTGGAACTCTGAACACCATGGAAGCTTGCAAATATCACAATATTGCTTGCAGAGATCATAAAGATTTAGAATCTAGACATTTTGCTGAAAAAATTTTACAAAAAGGAATCTAAAGAAATCATGTTAGATAAAAATGCTCCAATTGGAGAAAAAATTGCTTCTGCTGCCTCAACTATGTTTACAAAAAGAAAATTAGGTTGGGGAAGAATTAAAATGTTTTATTGAATATGTGTGTTATATATATATATATATATATATATATATATATATATACATACATATATACATACATACGTATGTATGTGTGTATATATATATATATATATATATATATATATACACACACATACATATATATATATATATATATATATATATATATATATATATATATATATATATATATATATATATATATATATATATATATATATATATATATATATATATATATGTATATATATATATACATACATACGTGTATATATACATATACCCACACACACACACTTATAAATGAAGATAAGTATAACTTTCGATATTCCTTTTGAGGAGTTAAAAGATTTATGTATAGATAAATTGAACAAATTATCAATTACGAGAAAAATAATAAATTGAAAGAAGGCAAAAGTTTAAAATTAACTTTACCAGTGCAATCAGTTAAAAAAATGGCCAAAGAAAAAACTAGTAGTGGTTTACATCATGGAGGAATTATCCCCCTTGTACTTGCTGCTTTAGATGCACTCGGTGGTTTAGCTGGTAGATCTACTGCAATTTATAATTCTGTTGAATAAACTAGAAAAATAAAAAGGAATTAGAACAAAAACGACATAATCTAGCAACGGAAAACAAGACAGGAAAAGGATCAGGTGCAAAAAGAGGACGGCGAAAAAAATTTGAATATATACCCACTATCTAGAGTCGATATTGAATAATACGTAAAACTATTAAATATTAACCATTTCGGAAGTGTTTATATGATTTACGAATTGCCGAAAGTATGCACAAAAATGAATGTGCTGAATATTTGGTCGAAAAAACCTTAAAAACTGAAGGCGATAAAATTGAAGTAAAATGGTTAGGTTTTGATAACACACATAACTCATGGATTAATAATTTTTATATTTATTTAATTGAAACACAAAAACGTAATGCACATTGTTTTAATGGCTGTTTTGACATTCGTTTTAACGTTCATTTTAACATTCATTTTAACATAAACCTGTTTTCGAAAATGTTTAAATTTAATAAAGTCTTTGATCTTATTTCTGTACTTACCATTATTCATTTTTCGACTCAAATCTATCGTAATAAAGCCAAAATCTTCGTTCCAACATTTGGCACAGATCTCTGTAAATTTTTCATAAGTCATATCTCCACATATATAGATGTGCTTTAAATTAGTATCATATTTTCTAAATATACACAAACATTTTGTATTATCTCTGATTGTTTAGGTATTTTTGAATATGTTTGAGCTAAATAAAATACGTCTGAATTATTATGTCTTCGTCTAGTGAAATAATCGTGAACAATATCTTGGTCATCTAAAATAACATCATCAGATATAACTATAGTCCATTCCCGATTGGAAGCCACTTGTGAAAATCAACCTTTGGAAAAACACTCTAGGCAAAACATGTCAACCTGTTTTTTCAATAACCTGTAGTCCACAAATATATAGCACTGTGGTTAAATTTAGAGTACTGTATTATTGAATAAATGAAACTTTACCTTAATATCTCCTACAACCTGTAATATTTATTTCTTTTTAAATATGAATTTACAACAGCGAGAGCAGCGACGTGGTAGCAACGGCCAGTAAGAAATAGTTCACAGCTAAAATATTATTTTAACCTAGTTTTTTAGTATACTATTTGTAAATTAAACGGTACATATCGAAATATTTAGGTAGCCCCGATGGCAACATCTCATTTTTACAGTTTAAAATAACAGCGGAAAATATCGTGAGTAGGCCGTAATGGTACGGTATTGTTTTATAGAGTGAGAGCAATTTTGAAGCAACTGTCAGCTGAGCGAGGCTTGGCTCTCTCTCTTTCTCTCGTGAAGTTTCACTTCGCTAATACGTGATCAAATTGTACATGTTTTCAGTTGTAACATATTTCATACTTATTACAATAAAATAATTATTTTTGAATTTGTAATTTACAACTGAAAAGAGATTTCAATGTTTGAATACTTATTTTAAAATATTTAGATATGATGGCGAGGCAGAAACAAAATGAAGTTGGCAGATGTGGCGAGCCATGACATGGCGTTTTGCTGTTGTATCAAATGAAGCATAAGTTATACTTACACCGAAAAATACTTCAAATTACCACATCGCGTTTGTAGGCGTTGTATTTTTTTAACCTACCTTAGCAAGTTACGATGTTGTGATAAATCTGTGTTTCCACGGCAGTAATAAATATACTGTGACGTGTGTTTCTTTAATTATTGCGTCTGTGAAATGGCGTTCCTTTGTGCATCGTGGTCGATACGCTGGCCTTGTGTGTGTGTGTGATTTCTTATATTTGATCAGCACTATTTCACATGTTTTAACTGTGAACTGTTTTTATGACGAAGTTATGAATTTACACCCACGTCGGTTTATTTATTACAACGTTGTACCTTTGCCCTCGGTGTTTGAAACACAATGGTGTAACATGATTTACCACCAATTCCAACCAAATATCTAAGCCCAGCCCCAATAAATTTCAATAAACCTAATACACAGTAAGTAGAAATACATATAAATATGAGTGGAATAAAAGTTATGGTAGGCTTATTTGAGTGCATGTTCACTGCTATATTTTAAGTTTCTATAACAAAAAATGAGCGACACGAGTTGCGTGCTTGATTTTAATGTCGCTTTTTCGTTGGACTGTCTATTCCTTCGTTATTCGAATTGAGGCCAACCTTTTAAAGAAATAACCTAACACGTATCAATAACAAAAAGTTAAATACTTCAGTTCATTACTCCGCAGTTGTAGCAGTGTTTAACACAGTCGCTGCAAAATATTAACGTGCGTTACTTGTAATGTGCTATGTCGTGGAAAACAAATATACAAACATAAGAACTATCATTAATTCAGGCATTTTTAAAACATCATAAAGCCTACCTAAATATTGTTATAGGCCTAAACTGAGATACATTCGTACGAAATGGTTTTTGAAATACACCTAAGATAGAATTCTTTGAAAGCTGTAAACAGTAAACAACACATTTAAAAGGTATAAAAGTAGACGTTACAATTAAATTTTATTGTTTAGGTGTAGCGAAAGTATACGAACACATGTACACACACACACAATGGCATGTAAACATTGATTTTGACAGATACTACATGGAAGTCACATGGCAATGTTTGTTTACACTGGGCGGAAGGATACGAAATGGGCCTGCAAGTAGATATTTAGCATGGCTTGGGAAAGTTGCTTCCAATGGGGAATGGACTATAGAGAATCATTTTCGCATTGATCTAAAGGAGTCATTTCATCATTAATATTTTTAAAAAGTATGGCATTTTTCTTTAACTTTATGCTTATTGAATAATATATTAAAATCATTTTGTAACTCAATATATTTTGGTTGATTTAAACTTTTTAATCATACATACAATTTATAAAAAATTATCCATCCTACATTGTAAATAAAATTTATCATTAAATTAGTTTTCGCACTATTACTTGGACCTACTATTATAGCCCGTATATTATCAGACAATAATTCACCATTCTTTTAAATTTCAGAATTTCATAAATTAAAACACCGACACCCCATTTAACATTGCACGGCACAGGCTGTTTTAGCTGTTGCTTTCGTCATTTAATAATATAATTGTTTGTTATTAATGGATATAAATGTTTGAAATTAACAAATAATAGTTATATTTTAAAGAAAAAACTTCATTATGATATCGTCCATAGTGAAAAATCGATTGCTTTGGTTAGTTTTCATACAACATTTTTATATCCAAATATAACCAATAATACTATAATCACAATTGAAAAATTGAGTCCTGTGGTTGATAAAAATAAAGTTACAATTATTCCTAGAGGCCAATACGATATTGACTCTTTGAAAGAATCTATAAATTCAATTGATCCATTTTCAACAATCAGCATTGCGTTGACATCAGATAATGTGATAAACAGAATATCTATTAAATCTAAGTTCGACATTAAATTTTACGATCGATTTTCTGATATTCTTGGTTTTGAAATAAATATTCTTATTGAAAAAGACAAAATTGTAGTAGGCACTAAATTACTGAATTCTTGCCCATTTAAAACAACAAATGTTCATTGTGATTTAGCTTATGGTATGTTTATAAAATATAATGAATCAAATCATTTAGAAACAGATATAATAGCCAGTTTTCCACTAAAAACTATGTTTGGTTTTAGAAATTATATTACCCATGAGCCAGCATTTCCTATTTTTATCAACTTAATAATTGGCAATTTAATCATATTGTTTTGGATATTATAAACGAAAATGGCAAACTAATTGATATTGACGGTTCTGACATCAATATTGTTCTAGAAATTAAAGGTGTTTAAGATTCTCTGTTTCGATAACTATATGACACTGTATCTCTTTTATTTTCTGGTATAATTTTCTTGTCATCATTAGGACTTGATACTGTTTTATTAACTGTGATTGTATATATTTCATGCTTTTCACTTCCCATTAAATTCATTGTTAAATTTTGTGTTTTTTTTGTTAACAAGCAATTCTTATAGTCATCAAATTATATTATTTTATTGACTACACCACTGTTTATTCCTTTACATTTTTTGTTTTATTTATCGTCAACTCTATATGCATACATTTTTGCTCTTAAACCAACAAATTCTTTAATTATTTTGCCATTACATTCGTCTTTTTTAGTTTACCTAAATCTTTCTTATTGAGTTGCGGTATGATTATATATATATATATATATATATATATATATATAATCATTTGGATAATCACTTGTATCAAATTTTTATATCATTGTTTTAGTGTCTTTGTAAAAATCTTCTGTTTTTATGTTATAAATTTACGAATCGGTAGTTAGTTAACATAATTCAATTTTACTGTCGTATTTTGGTTTCGTGACTTTATAATGAAAATCATACATCTAAAATATACATGCCAATGTAAATTGACTTATTAAATTTCATGCATGTTTTATTTATTTGTATATCTGCAAGGTTTTCATTAAATATAGTACTTTTCTTAAAAATTTGGTTTTGCTATTAATTTTTCGCATTTTTCTTTATTTGCTATTAGTTTTATATCCACTCTGTTTCTATTATTTTCCATAGTTTTCCCGAACACAGAATTATTCATCAGCTTATAAAAATCTTTTTCATATTCATTTTTAGAATTAGTTCTCATTCCCGTATTAAAATCTATATATTTCTTCAGTCAATCAAACTGGTTAAACTTCAACATTCTCGGTATTTTAGTAACTTTTAATCCATTCTTTAGGCATTGTTTCTAATTATGATTGTGTAAAGTTTATTTATGTAAAGTTGTTAATAATTTAAACTGCTTTGTTTTTGGAACTACCATATTTTCTGGGCAAAAAGGCAGCTATTTATGTAATTTGTGTTGTTTCTTAAGATATTCTAAAGCTACTTCTAAAATGTAACCATGTGGTAAATCATCCTCCAAATGTAATGTATGTTCATTGTAAAAATTAAGTGCTGTATAATTCTTCCATTCGAAATCACCGTATGATAAATAGTGTGACTTTGACCAGCCATTTAAATTATTAGCACCAAGATATGCTAAATAGTTTGACTCATGATCAGAGTCAAAATCATCTAATAATTTATTATTTGCTTTAACATATCGTTGGCAACATTGCGATATTCCACCTCTGATTGCTTTTTCTATCATTAAAATCATATCATAATTGTGTAATAAATCTAGTGGTTGTTTGGTCATTTTTAATATTGCGTCCTAAGATAATCCCGGTGCTGTTAAATACCACAATGGATCTAAATTGTGTGCATTTATACATGTATTTCTAAAATTTTCAAACACATTTGCTAACAATAACACGTCACTTTTTAGATATAAATCGTGATGTTCTCCAAGGTTTTTCATATTAAATTGGCTCCATACAAGTTTTGCATCGTCACTTGTATCAGATTCATTCACTTTTTTGTGGAATACCGGTTTTTGTGGATTACCGGTTTCGTTATATTTTTCCCAACTGTCCATACAATCTTATGGATAAGCACCCTTTCTTATAACTAAATATACTTTATTTTTTGGAAAATGGTTGTGTGCGTTTCATTTTATCTTTACTTAAATTCGATGATAATTTAGCTAAACTACTGGCCATAAATTTAATTTGTCTATAAATTTCGTTTTTAAATTTTCTGTTTCTTTCCCAAAAGTAATAAACGTTTCTTCAATACTTGCAAGTAAATTTGTATTTTTTTCATCATAGCCTAGTTCTTTAATAAATAAATGAGCATCATGCCGATCATAAAGGCCATTATCGATATCATCTTATGTTAAAACAGAGTATTTTTGGATTAATTTAAATTTATATGTTTCCCATGGATTTGGCTTAGTTGTTGATATTTTCTTCAATATTGATTCAAAATCGGTGTATATTGCGAACGGGACCTTCATTGTATGTTTAAAAAATAATAATAATAATCTCCTTTCGCAGGTATATTGACTTTTACTGCTTCATTTTTAGAGCAGGCTTCTGTGTGTTTACTTAATTTCTCTTGATAGCAAAAGAATCGAAGACACATGTCACATATATAAGCTTTACATTTATGAATATCTTTATGCATTGAAGGCAGTTTCGATAAATATTTTTCCAACAATAATGCGAATTTCGTGCAGCTGCAGCTGCTTTATCATCATTTAAATGAAGTAAATGTATGTGCATATCCTTTTTACTTTTTGTAAGGTAAAGTGGATAATCTGTGGAGTACTTACCTTCAATAGATTATACATTTATAGATACATCAATTTGCTGTTCGATTTTTGGTATATCGTCAATTTTAATAGGATATTCATATTTATCTAATATTTTGTCAATATTAAGCCCCACATTTTTATATTTAGTTACTCTGTCTGAATTTTTGTCTGCTGGAAACATTGCAAATTTTATTGCCCAAAGGAAGTATTTTCGATCATCATTTTTAACATTTATGCATGCTTCCTTCTTCTTAATAACTTCTGGTAATTCTATATATTATGAGCCATTTAATGGATTATACTTGTTTATAGCTAATTGCATTCCAATTATTCTATCTAATGTCCTGATAATTGTGTAGTTATTTCTTGTATTATGAATTTATAAATTATTTTAAGGTCTCCTTCATTCAATAGTATATAATTGCTTAATTGAAATGTAAATAATTCTAATTGATTATTATCTTGCTAATGGCAATTGATATATAATTTAATACTGGGTTTCAGCCTTCTGAGGTTCTTAAGATTAGTGCATATTGTCGCGAATAACTTATTTTTTACTGAAGTCAAAAAATGAATAGACTGTACTAAATTAAAGCTATTTTTATTGTTATATGTAGGTACCCTTCTTTTAAAAGCTTTATTAGCTATATAATTTGTATTGGTTCTTCTTCTATTTCTTTTGTTAGTAAATAATTTACCTTAGAATGGAAATATTTCTTCAAATTCCTTTCTATCTTCTGGACATAATTCGTTGATATCGACGTCATCTAAAGGCAAATTTGTAAAATTATTCGTTGTTATCCATTCTTTTACCCGCTGAATTTTATTTCCAGCCTTTTCAAATATGTTGGTAGAATAAGAGAACATGTCTTTTAAATTCCTTGTTCTCTTGTTTATAAAATAGATTATTAGAAAATGGAAATATTTTTTTCAATTTATTTCTCTCTTTCCTATATAATTCATTGATATTGGCATAAGAAAATGGCAAATTTGCGAAGTTTCTTCTTCTTCGTCTATCAATAATAAATGTTATAATAGTTGTAATTAAATCTGCTTTCCTTAGATGATGCAAATATTTAATTTCTAATTTTTTTACCTATAATATTCTTAACTCCCATACTGTATTCTCGCCCAGCCCAACTGCTAGATTGTTTGTCGCCATAATTATCAATTTATAAGAAATATAAATTTATAAATAAAGTGTAAAAACAGATATATTGGATAAATCGAAAGTGCTTAAATTACTGGGAAACCGTATTTAACTTCTTGTTATGACGATAATTTTTCATATAATCACTAAAACATTTTTTACATGTTATTGAATATTTGTCCGTACTATTTTTATTAAGAGAAAATAATTTTATAGATTTATTCTCATTACACACTTTAGATGTTTTTGTCGGATATTTATCATATTGATTTTCGTTTAGAATATCTAATGGTGTATTGTGTATTATGCTTTTTGAGAGATGTAGGCCTTTTATAAACATATTTTACACATTTGCCCATTACTCTCGCTTTCTTAAATTCATATTGACCACTAGCATATTCACTATAACATTTTTTACAGATGTTACAATGTTTATCTTTTGTGTGTATACGTGATGCAAAACTTTCTATGTTTAATACTTTGCCACATTTTTTACATTGCTTACATGTGTTTTTATTTTCCATTTAGAGCGTATTTTCCATTTTATTTACTAAGAAAATTATTTTATAAAGATAAATTTTTTTTTCTTATGTTTCTAGAATACGTGAAAATTTACTTGATTTTTGCATTATTTTGCATGTCTTTACCTTGTACCAAATCCTGCACGCTCATTTTGGAGGCAATTGAAAAAATTTGCTTGTTTTTGCATGGTTTTGAATTAATTTACTTGCTTTTTGAGGACCTGGAATTGCTGCTTCTAGCAGTTGAGAACATTGCTTGATTTTCGCTTAAATGAACTTATTTTTGGACGAAAACTGCTTGATTTTCGATTAAAAACAAGAGGTGAGCCAGGATACCCATTATACGTCTAATGTTGAGGCATCAGAATCGTTATCTGTAAATAACGGTAAACGACCTCATGAAACTTTAAGATGAAAATAAATTACATTTGTGTCACTATTTCTAAATTTATTCGAGTTATTTCGAAGTCCATCTCGAAATAATAGTACATCCCAGGTTTCTGGGATGGGTAGGAATAATTACGCTCGACCCTACTTCTTGGCTGTAAAATAGATTTCTGTCTCATAGGAACCACTACAATCTCGCCCAGTAACGAATTACTCTAAAACAACACAAACAAGTTTTAAAAATAGTGAGGTGTTTATGACTGAAGTTCTATGCTAAATCGCAATAAACTTAAACTTAGTTCCCCCATCTCAGAGGAATATCAAGCTAGTTGAGTCGGATCGTGTATTAGAATTTGCATTTCCTTTAAGGGGACTAACTTTTACAGCTTAAATTAAAACAAACTAAAAATGGAGGTAAGCTATTATTTTGACGTGTATTATCATCTTACACAGCCATCCAGGCCCTCTGCTTCCGCCTCCATTATTTGACCGTTAGTCATCCGATCGCGGTAGCGTAAATTGCTGTAGTTCGAGTCAGCGATGCGAGGAGTTGTTGGGTTCTGATCCTAGATAAGAAGTGAATCTGTTTGCCCTATCAGATGTGTTCTGCCCCGATTATCCTGCTGTATAGTGAGCCACAACAGGTATTTTCTAACTTGTTTCTATGAATTTTCGTACACAACTACCGCGCCTCCAAACTTACGGATGTAGTGGGCCTATCTGTATTACTGTCGCATTAGAACCAGTGTTTATGACAATGTAATTAAAATATTGTTAGTTAAAATATTGTTAGAACTTTTATTCAAATCTCCACGCAAGTTTCACAAATTTGGCGAACCTATGCACTCGGGATGTGACACAGAATGCACAGTTAAAACATTTTAGTCGCTCACCTGGTTTCTCGACTTTATGTACTTCGGGTTTAAAAGAGCAACATGGTTTAACCTGACCTCCCTCATTTTATATTTTTATGTATACTTATACCGTTTGGCATCAGCTGGGTGCTAGATACTGTCCGCCTGTTACAGTTTCAGTATTTGGCGAATTTACAGGCTGCGTCGTTATAAACAATATGGCATAACGAAAACATAATTTTCAGTTGTAAACTGTGTAATAGAGCAGGAATATTCATAATGTAATGCCATCAAATATTTATGGGAATAGCTGGAGACTTCAATAATTCGCGAGCTCAGTTAGGCTAGACTGCACAGTCGTATGTATAGGCTGTTCACGGTAAATTGAGCACTTTTTAAAGCCTTCCAAAAAGGCGTTAACTCCTAATAAATATATTTTATTGCAGTCTGAGACGTTAACTATCGAGAGTGTTGAAATCTACGCACTGTGTTTATTAATCATATTGCAGTGATTATATTATAAAGTGGAAGAAAGGTAGCACTTATTTTAAAGGAAAAATTTGGCAAGTGCCTAAAAAGTGCTCACTTTACCGTGATTAGCCTATACAAACATGCCGATATCAGCTGCACATTGGTTGTCTGCTGTCACAGTGGAAGGCGACGATTGGGCCTGCGTTCCTCCAGGAGGTGACCAACACCGTGTGGACTAGTAGCTGAAGTTAGATAACGCACGTGTTTTGTATACTAGCTTGTCCCGAGATGAATCCACGAATTTTTCAGGTCTGTAAGCATAGCTTAGCTACCGGCTGCAGCCACGAGTGAAGTATGAAATTACCGCCAACGAGCTGTGCTCAAAATGTGGGGCCGGTGCATGTGCGACGTTTTCATTATGTATAAGTGAGGCTGAGGTAGTTTCCAAGCCGTCCCCTGATTGCCTCCCATTCATTAAGCGGGTAACGCCAGTTAGCAGTTACTAATTAATTAGGAGACACGCCAACAGCTCGCGTCTTTCGCCGTCCTCTTTGTGGTTACTTCAACGTTGCTCGCTTGCGGCTACGAAGTGCCGTGGCACGCCTGATATCGCCGCCGCTGCCTTGTAGTTTTTACGTAAGCGTAAATGCGTCGCTTGTTAGTTGTAATCCGCGGTTAGCGCTTGTCTTCATTCCAACGTTTGAACCAGCGTGTGACTGTTTGCAGCAGTATTGTTGAAACATGGCGTTGTTTGCTCCACCGTCGGCGATACGCATTGCCGAGTCAAGGCGCCTCCACACAGAGACGACAGAATTCGGAACCCGGGAGAGCCACGAATATGTGGCATTTTCAAATCGTATTTAGTGTAGTTTGTAAGCTGGTCACCGGTTGGCTATGCGGCATGAAAGCTATGGTATTAAAGGGGGTAGGAAGGCCGTAAAATACCGATAATAATGCACCATTCTGTGAAATAATCATTTTAAAAATAGGGAAAAAAAATTATTTACCGCTGCCCAGTTTATATTATTGGTTTTTTTTCCCCCCTTTTCCTTGGTTTGTATAAACGTAAACTATGTTCCATTCGCAAGGGTTCTTGGTTCCTTATTTTTTATCGTCACGTTTACATATATACTTTGATGAATTAAGGTGCCATGATGGCTGCTTAAAATTTTTCAGTTCACTTATGTCCGGGGTTTTTGTTTCTAAAAAATGCGAAAGTACAGCAAGTTATGGAGGTGTTATTCCGATGATTTAAAAAGTTTCTTTCTGAAATAAAAGCAGAAAGTAAAAATTAGGGCAAAATTGTGCGGTCATACACAGGAAAATTGAAGAAGGAACCTTCGCGTTTTTTTGTAATCCCTGAACGTTTTGATACCTATTAAGAGATCACAAAATGAATCGTGCTGGAGGTAGGACGCGAACGCTCATCGGTACATCCTCGTCACGACTTACGGCCATTTGACACAAAATATTTATGGAATTTAATTATTTGAATTCATATTTCTTGAACCAAATAATCACTTAATTTTCCTTTCAATGAATTGCATTCAATAAACGTCGAAGTCTCGTTATGAAAATTTATCACAAAGTTTTCAATTAAACCAGTTTAAAGAACACCAAAAGTAAAATTTTAGAATTATCTACGACCTATGCACGACACAAAAATAATTGGTTAAACCACAACAATTTTTTTTTCATACTATCGTACATCAGTAGTGGCCACGGACAGGTACTACGACATAACTTATTCAAAACGGCGGCGTGTGCAGCACTGCAGTTGTCTCATCCCACCCCCCTTCCCGTCGTCCTGTCTGGCGTAGGATAGTGATCAGGTTTCGGGGCAGAGTTCAAGAGGGTCACAGAAATGAAGTACCTGGGTGTCATTTTGAGGGAGCCGACTTGCGTTCCATGCTCACGTACGCTATGCGGTGATCAAGTCCGTGGTGACGTTCCAGAGGCTGAGAGCGGTAGCTCCTGCAAACTGGGGACTTGGCTATCGGACATTGAAGCTAATGTACAGGTCAGTGTTCCTGCCTATTCTCAAGTACGCGTGTGGGGTATGGTTCCCGGAGGTGGAGAAAGTCCACGGAAAGCAAAATAACATAAATGCACAGAGATCTGTACTGTTGGGGGTCACGAAGGGCTACAGGACGACTTCAAACAAGGCTTTGCAAATAGTGGCTGGAGAAATCCCTCTAGATCTGTTAGTGGCAGAGAAAGGAAAAATTGCAAGGAGAAAATGGGGAGGTCTACCCCCCGAAGAACTCCAGGCAAGAAAGGAAGCCACGATAACAGTATGGCAGACTAGATGGGACAACTCCGAGAAAGGAAGAGTCACATACGAGATCTTCCCTAATGTTCGGGGGAGACTGCGGCTGGAAAAGTGGCACGATGTGGGCCACTATTAAGGGCAGTTTCTAATGGGACATGGGAACTTCCGTGCAAAGCTGTCTCCCCTGGGACGACCCTAACTGCGTGGTTTGTGGGGTGCTTGGCACCCCTTTCCATGCATTGGATAGAGGATCTGAGAATTGAATTAGAGGGGAAACATGGACCTCTGCAACTCGGGGACATGTTCAGGGACAGGAACCTGGCTAAAGAGGTACTGGGTTACCTAACTAGAAAAGATAAAAGAAGTGAAGGCTTTGATGTCTGGTGGGCAAGTCGCTGGTTGAGCGACGACTTTGTGGACTGTCCGGAGAAGAATGAGGAAGACAATGACTCTCTCTCAGTATGGGTGAACACCTTTACCCGAGAGTCATTTTATTGGATAAGTGTGATGAGGGCCCTCTCGTCTTTCACTCGATAGAGACACAGGGAATGGATGCTGTGCATGGAGTTGACAAGAAGCTGGAAGTCTCCAGCAAGGAAAACCAGAAGGGGAAGAACATGGTACTTGAACCCCCCTCCGAAAGGCCTAACAATGTGAGGGAGCAACAAGTAAATGGGAAGGAGTTGCCAGATCCAGGTCTACAACTCTGGAGCAGCAAGAGACACATTACCAGGGTAGGGATGAGGAAAGTGTCAATGATGGATGGCCGTGTGCTTGGAGCCCAGTGGTGTTTGTTCGGGAGGGCTTCGCTCGTGTTATTTCTCACGTAAGCAGGCTCAAACGAGATAACAGGCTAAGAATAGTCTGTGCAACAGGCGAAGAATAGTCTGTGCAATTAACCGAGCCAGTGAGGTATGGGAAACGGAGATGTCTATGGAGGAGGTACGAACTGTACATCCAAGGCAAACCGAGGCTTACAGGGAGTTCTTCCTCCATAAACAACTAGTGAGAAGAACTGAAGCAACCTCAGCCACAGAGAGAACAGTGATTATTGACTGGCAGGACGAAAATAACGTGGTGGATGCGTCAGTGCAGGCTTGACCTGCGGGACGCACCCGAAGGACCTACTGTGGCTGTATGACGAGGTCATAAGTGGAGTGAATTTATCGCGACTGGAAGATCCCACTACCCTAATGGCAGCTCTTGCCTTGGTCATTAGGTGAATGGATGGGAGTGACAGGATTGTAATCCCAAAGATGGAGGCTGCGGATAGGCTCGTCGCCCAAGGGGACCTACCCACCTAGCAGGAAGCGCATCTGAGCTTGCTCAGGGAGTGCTATTGGCATAGAGGAGAAAGATTCGAGGAATCTGAAATCTTCAAGGATGCCGTCCACACATACGGGAGGCGTACTTTTGATTACAGAAAGCCCTTCAAGGGGTACACTCTGGTCAGGTACTAGTCCTCCAACTCGGTCGGCTTCCTGTCAAATAGATCGCGCCATTATTCCACCGAAGTGACAAGTACTTCCCATAAGGGAAGCCAGATTGAATGAGGGTGTACACGGCAGAGGGGGATCAAAATTGAGTCCATTGCCCCCTCCCCTTATCGGCTGTGCCGAACTCAAGAATGGAAGAACCTGAAAGGGAAAGAAAATATCACGACTCATCCCTCTCTCACCTCACCTTCGATTGATCACTCACTGATTGAGGCATACACCGGACATAACAATCCTCCCCCGTACAAGTAGTCCTGGGGAAACCAATGATGACGACAGTGCAAGCCCTGGAATGTGACTACAGAGTGAATCTCAGAAGAGTCGACAAGGATCTTTGTAAGATCATGCGTAGGTATTTGAATGAGTGTGTGTGTGTGAATGTGTATTGTCCCAGAAAGAAGTTGTGTGGTTTCGACGATGCCCATTGCGCCCAGGGGCGAGGTGGTTGGGGAATGATTCTGGTTACCGGACATCCCCCAAATCTTAGTCGGTCTGTACCCGGGCGCACTGGGCCGCGAATGTAGGGATACTGTCATGCTTAAATTCAAATGATAAGGACATGCGAGGATCGCGAGTAGTTAGTGTATGTGTGAGTAGTTAGTGTAGTTTTTCGTTTTCTCATTCGCACAACATGGTGGTTTCAAAATTGCAAAGTTCCCGGTCGACCTTGAAGATCAAAGAGTCGATTTAGCTTTTGATTTGCGAGGGCTAACATAACTAATTGAAAGCAGCGCTCTAGGTATGACATATTAATAGATATTGGCCACATAGAGGGGACGTTTTGGAGATGCCAGTGCCAGTTTCACGGGGAACTTTGTCTCTCGTAGGATTCCCCTGGAGCTGTGTGACGGATTCCCCATCCCCATACTACACCCCGTGACCTACTTTCCCCCCGATGCAGTTTTACCACCCCACCCCCCTGGAGTTGATGTATGTGGGGTTACGAGCCCACTCCCCTGTCCATACAAACCCTGATGGGTCTGTCGGAGATGACAGGAGATGTTTTGGCGGACGTCATAGGGTGGCCGCCCGCCAGGATGGACTTGCAGCAACTGATACTTGCTTCGATCCCTGTTGAGGGTACTTAGATTTTATTTGCACACTTGCGTAATCACATAGTAATTACACTAGTTCGCCTTTCGGCTGCCGAGCCGCAACTACAGTGTGGAGCTGTTGGATCACAAGTGAGTAGGTTATGAATGGGGTGGGTGAGGGGGAAAATGCAGTTACATAGGAGTTGTATTCGCACAATGAATAATTAGATTATTTAATTAGATTAATTAATTCTGCAATTACTTATCACATGCATTGAATATTTAATCGCGCACTTGCATTATTACATATCGCAATGAACATTTACATGGGCCGAGAGAGTACATAGCATAATTACATGTCTTCTCCCCAGGACAGCCTGAGCTCAATTTACTTCAGTTTGATACTATCAAGGGATTTTACCCCCGCTTACATTCGCCATATTGCTTTGTGTTTTATATATATATATATATATATATATATATATATATATATATATATATATATATATATATATATATATATATATATGAGGAAAAATTTATTTAAAAATTGATCACTTTGAGTTTGGAAGGAGACGAGATCGGTTCACATGAGTGACAAGTGTATTCAGTGTGACACAACCCGCATCAATATAGCAGTGCTAAAGTGTATAAATTGAGTATCGGACCTTGGTTTGAGTCTCACTCAGGGCAAAAAAAAATTGAATCGTGCAACAACAAAGTTGGAAGTGGAAGGGGTGAGGATGGAGGCAGTCCCTGCTTCGAAACCCCATCGAGGGTAATTAATTTTTTTTTGTTTGTCCGATTAGGCATAGTTACGTAATGAGAGTAATTACACATGTTTTACCTTCGACTGGCGAAACATTACGTGCAATGATTTATTTAATAGTGTAAGTAGAATATCAATAATATTAACAAAATAATTTATAATAAATACACACTTGCATAATTACTTTTTTACATGTGCCGAGGGACAAATTGCACAACCTCTCGCTAGGACTGTCCATTCTGGATTGACCTGAGATTTGCAAATATCCTTAGATTTTACACTGAGTCGATAAAATGCATTCCCGTTAGGCGATTGCTGCTGGCACACCGAACAAGTCGCTGCAAATCCTAATAGGTTTGAATGCATCCAAAGCAGACAATACGGTCACTTTCCTCGTGTCCCACTTTCATCTCCCAAACCGGCACACCCTCCGAGACGAGAAACTGGGAAAGTTTGTCATACAACCATTAGTGACCAGCTCATCTCCAGGGTTCGCTCTCTCTCTCTTTCTCTCCCCTTCCCTCTCTAGGTGATCAGAAGTATTTCTGCCATAAAAATATGTTTTTGTTAAAAATGCCTTGACATTCTTACTTATAATTTATTTTTAAACTAACTACTTTATTTCACTTGCGTAAAGACTTTACGAATTGTTTTTTCAACATTTAAAAATATTTTCTCAAATATTGTGTAAGGATACTCATAAAATATTGGTGCTCGTGACTTGGCTTACTATAGTGAAAAATTCGATAAGCTAACACCCATATTGGAAGGCGTTAATATACAATGCAGGAATTCTATTTAAAAATATTTACTAATATAAGTTTTAAACCAAACAATTTGGGATCATGCATAGCAACCAACATTAGTTAATGTTATTATTACTCGAATATATTTGCATATCGAGATGGAACACATTTGATGAGGCTGATGGGTAAGTGATTTATGATTAAGAAGATACTTCTTGGTTCATACCTCATCAAGGATACTTATAATTTTATTCGCTTATCAAGTAAATAATCGATAATATTTGCATATCGAATAACCACATGCAAGTATTATTTATGTAATAAGGTGAAACTTAATACACATTGTAATATCTGATTATTTAACAAGTGCTATTTGCATTTCAACACATTTTAAGTTAGCATGCAAATCTATCATAAGAGTACACTCATTTATTTAGTAAACAAATATTATGATTGTCACATGTTTCACATGTAATATTGTTATGTGATAAATTTATACTCTCTTAATTCTACTTAATAGTAAAGTACATTTAGCAGCTGAAATGTTAATTTTTCCATATGCAAATTGTTATAATAGTATTATGTTTTATCAATTTTAAGCAACTTGTTTATTGTGTGCAAGTTGGCAACATTTAGGCACACCTTTTGAATTGTCACGGTATTGGAAACCACCCTGCGTTAAGCCCTATGTACTCTGTGTTAATTTGAATATTTAACCACTGCCGATAATGGATGGTGACGGAATGTTCCATACTCCATCTTGAATTAAGTTGGTCACAATGGCAGCAGGCCAGTGAGGCCTGAGTTCTACATTTAAAGTATAAATTAAATGTTTTAAGCTTAATTAGACCCGAAGAAGTATGATACAATTTAAGTGATAAGCCAACGGTACACAGTGCTACCATTAGAAAAAGGCTACGTATTAAATAAGTGTGAGAAATTCTGCAATTATATAAGGTATGATCCCACCTTAATGTACAGTGACCGTTACATGTATGTGGGAGTGTTTAAGAAACATGTAAAGTAAGCAGCATCATTTCCCGACACTTCTCAGTGGTCACAAAGTGCCTGAGATTTAAATAAGTATCTGATTGCTCTACCAACATAAACTGTGCTAGCCAGGGGCATTTTAAATATGTAATTATACAGGCACGTAATTTATTGTAACAGCCAAGTGTAAGAACATTAGTGACTTTTATTTTGAACTTAATTAAATCTACTCTGCAAAACTTCTAAGTGTTTGCAACATTCAAGATATTTAGATAATCATTTCTTTCACCTTCAAATATTCTACTTACTTAATTGGCATTTGTAGCAGGCATAATGAGAGGTATCTTTAAGGACCTAGTCCAGCTTCTGCGTGCATATCCTTTTGTATTTTTGACACTACTAAGGAATGAAATTTTTCATGCAATTTATTTCCATTATATTTTTCCACATTAAATCATTGCTTAAAAATTGGAAGTTTTTCATTGCCTTAAATAAATACATAGTTGGTTCCTACATCTTTCCAGGTGTTTTGTAGTGTTGTGTAGCGATGCAGAGGGCTGCACAGAAGTTTATTGTGAGCAGAGCTATCCAAGTAATTTAAATTCTGTTATGGAATTCTAGCAACTTCGACGATGGTTTGCGGTACGCAAATTAACTGGCAGTTGGCTAATATTTGATGTTAATTTTATTGCTGTGGATTTCTCCCAGTTTGTTGCTTTTAATTATGAGGTTGTGCGTGTATACATTACG
The DNA here is from genome assembly GCA_029891345.1 of Dryococelus australis. Classification (NCBI taxonomy): domain Eukaryota; kingdom Metazoa; phylum Arthropoda; class Insecta; order Phasmatodea; family Phasmatidae; genus Dryococelus; species Dryococelus australis. The sequence goes on from CM056995.1 coordinate 319,859,700, forward strand.
TTTGACTAGAAAACCAGGGTAGTATTCACCCGTTCAGTGGCTAATGCCCATACTTGTGGCTTAAATAAACTATATATCTCTCCAACTTTCACCCCACAGGTTTTCTTACAACATGAACTGTCAAATCACATTTGATGAGGTTGTAAGGTGACTGTAGGCTGCGAATTTAGTCCTTGCTTCAAATCCAATGGAGGATACTTAGATTTTATTCGTGTTATGAAAAAATATTCATAAGTTTTTATGCAATAAAGATATGCCGAGATTAATTTCACCCTAACTACACATCAGAGCAGAACCATTGCTCACTTCCTTATAACCAAGTTTTGCTTTTTATATATAATTTATTTGCCTATGATTTTGTAATTATCAAGAGCACCACAGATCAAACAGTCAAACGGCATGACTTTCCAAAGCCTACTTCATTTTCACGTCGGCACGATCGCTCTTCTAGCAAGTTACCATAGGTCATTGGATAACGAAGGACCACCCACCCCACCCTTTCCTCCGCAAACCTGTATTCATATTTCGAATGATAACAAGACTTTCTGGGGTCCAAAAAAGTCACAGCTGCCCACTTTGTCTCGGGGAATGCTCAACTTTGTGTTTATGATAACACAAACTGCCATACACATATTTAATTAAATTATGTAATTATAAAAAAGTCTTTAAAAATTGTTTTAGGTCTTTTCATTTAAAAATTATATTAATACCCTTACATTTACTTAAAACATGCTTCGAAAACCAAATTGACATGATTGGCCTATTATAAATGTAAAATAAAATATTTTTCTTTTATCTTATTGATTTTCTACATAGTCTAAACGGACAAGAATTTCAGAATTTCCCATCTATGATAACTTCATTTCCTGGTGAAGATGCATAAATCTATACATATAAGCAGAAACATTCTGAAACTCACTATAATGTAAACCCTAATCATTTTAAATAAGGTTATTTTTTTAAATTATGCTAATGTTCTCTTTATTCATTTAGATTTAATATCTTGTAAATAGCGTAATATAGATTAGTTTAAAAACAAGAGAAACTGTTCACGGCTCACTACCAGACTTCCCGAGAGACAGCATTTATACCGCAAGAAATGCATAACGCAGATAGCTGGACATTTCAGTGAGTAACCTCAACAGTGATCGAAGCAAGTATCGGTCGAGGCAAGCTCATCCTGGCGGACAGCCACCTCATGACGCCCGCTAAAACAGCGCCTGTCATCTCCGACAGTCCCACATTGGGTTGGTGTGAAGGCGTTAGGAAGGGGTAAGCCTCACACAACTCCATGGGAATCCACCCCCTGACAAAGGCTTGGGGAGGAGGGTGGGATGGGACAACTTCAGTGCTACACATGCCGCCATTTTGAATAAATTATGTCATTGTATCTGTCTGCTCTCACTACTCAAGTCTTCTCTTTAAAAATGTGCGTTCTTATTTTGTAACAACTTTAAATGTGTGCACATAACTATATTATGAGATTACTTCAGTTAATACAGTCAGAATAGCTGTAATTGGCGATTTAAAATATTGGATTCAAGGAAACATAGAACATGCTGAAAACGAAAATATTGAAGGAAAATGACACACTCAAGAAATTGAAAGGGAAAATGGCCGCAATTATGACGTTCGTATGGCGTCATGTAGCATTCAATGAATTGAGTTCGATAAAAATGGAAGGAAATTTGAAGAAAAATTTTATCCTGTGCAAGGGCATTTACCCTACATGGCCACCGAGTACATTATTAGAAAGTTGTTACCTGGAACGAGGACTTATCCTGATATTTCGTTTCACAGGCTGCATTTTTACTATCACTTATGTTGTACTGAGTAGCATGACATTTGTTATCAAATAAGTTTGTTTCTTATTCTACTTTCTTTTATTATTATTACGGGATGTGTGGTTCTTCTGTAGTTTAGTTTAAGAGCTTGGAATAATATTTGAGTTAAAAATACCCGGAATTTACTTTTAATTGCAAAATAAATGTAAAAATAGTTAAGGTAATTGTATGTTCGGCTATAGCTTAAAATAATTGTTGAAATTACCAGAAGATAATAAAATAATTTCTTGGAATTTCATTGTGTGGTTCATCTGTAACTTTAATGTACGTTCCCATAAAATATCAGATTCAGAACTGCCGTAAGGTAAACCACAATTGCAGGCAAGCCGAGTTGAGGGTTTAAAAGAAAATGCTTCTTGACATTCATTTGGCTTAAACAAACACTTCAGCTGAAACAAAACTTTGTGTTTATGTAACATTAAAAAATTTTCTGGTACAAATTTTAGTTTAAAATATTTACTGTTACCCTGTAAAAAGTGTTACAAATAATTTTTATACTAATATGGTACTTCCGTAAAATAGCTTTTGATATATTATTGAAAACGTAAAAATTTTTACAATAAAGAAAAGAAATCTTGGTATCTAAACACAGGCGATAAATAGTAATATATTATAGTATTTTGTATATTTCTCATGTATTGTGATCACATTTATACTACTCGTAATTCCCAGAAGATGAAAAAAAAATCCACAATTAACTTGTAAAGTCACGATTTTACAGTATTCTTTTGCACAAAGTAAACCAAACTGTTGACATGAATTTAAACAAGTTCAGTTTGAAGGTATTATCTTAAGGAATTTTAAATCGTTGTTAGCAATTGTAATTTTAAAAATTTCTTTTATAACCTGACACCAAAATTATGTATTAAAAATATCTTCTTTGTGTTATTACATAGATGTTTTGAAAAACCTCGTAGCATTTTTTAAGATTTTTTTTGAACCGGTGATGATTTGGTTTCGTTTGTGAAACACAAGCAATCAACGTTGTTATTTGGTCATGTAAGTTGTGCAAAAACAAAGTATAGCCATGCATTTTTTAAAGCGAGTTACATGTAGTGTACACAAGTTGGTTTCTGTGTATATGTTCTCTATATGATGTAAAATTTCGTTGTTTCTTCTTCAAAAAAACAGCTTATATTTAATCGGAAAAAAGGAGGGGTAGTGCATCCCTCGCACATCTTAAAATGGTCCCCGTCCCCCTCCTCTCTCCACCACCTCTACCTCCCTCCCTCCCTCCCTCCCTCCCTCCCTCCCTCCCTCCCTCCCTCCCTCCCTCCCTCCCTCCCTCCCTCCCTCCCTCCCTCCCTCCCTCCACGCATAGTTGAGTTGATCTCATATAATGATATTTAATTCGAGCATACAGAGTTCATGAATTTTTGATTCCGCAGTTCTAAAAGTCTTGTGTAATTTTTTTAAATATGTGTAAAAGATTACAATAGTATCTATGACTTTGTGGCGTCCTCCTGCCGAGAATCTCATCTAACATCGTCTGTACGCTCGAAGCACTGCAGATAGCCGGTCTTAAGAACGTGGATAGACTTACACGAAAGACTGCTCAAAATATCTCTGTCGAAAGTTTATTACTCAAAAACCGTTCTGAAAACATCTGCTCTATTTTCATTCTCAAAACGATTTGCTGTGCTTCCAGTGCAATTCGTGATCTAAATAGGGTATAGTTACAGACTTAACAAATATGCATACATATGGTGTTTTAGAAAAGAGAGAGAGAGAGAGAGAGAGAGAGAGAGAGAGAGAGAGAGAGAGAGAGAGTTACGAAAAGACGTGGTAGCTTGTAGACTAGTGGCTACTGCTTGCAGAGTTTAAAAAAAAATTAAATGGGGAAATAGTGGCACGGAAAAACGGCATGATAGAAAACTCCGCAACATATAGAAATAAAAAGTTGGGATGCCCGCATACCGGAAACGCAGGGATTCGAGTCAATCTCACTCGCGATTGGTTCATCGATCAAAGGTGTTGAAACCAACCCTCACCCTAACTTCCTGCATTCATCCCACACGGCAGCGCTTCCGGGCGTGGTGACTGAAAGGAGTATCGTGACAAAAATATAGGCGATCCAGGTAATAAACATGCAAGCGGTATGGAAACTCATTGAGAGTATTCTTCAGCGATAATGTACTGTGTTCCCGTCTCCACTTGGCATGCACACTTTGCACCTGTTCGAGTGCCTTGAAGCAAACATTTGATAACCATACTCAGCGAAAAAAAATTAATTCCGAATAGGCAAGCCAGAAAAGAGGGTCAAACAATCACGTTTAAAATTTATTAATACAAATTGGTAAGATGTAAATTATTATGAACCAAAATTCGTACATTCCAAAATACGTGAAAATTCAGTGATAGGCCACTTAAAATTGAAAAGGTATCGCTCATGACACTTCAGACCAAGTACAAAGACTATACGCTAAACCGCATTAAATCACTGTTATCTTGGCATTGTTATGGGAACCATTCCAGTGGACCTGAATGCTTTTGTTCGGAGCACAGCGGAAGAAATATGTGTACAACAAGGTAGATTTAAGTCTCCTATACACTATGACTCTCGATAATTTGTATATTGGATTCTGTTTTAGTGAGAGGCACTTTTGCTCTTGTGTTGCAAATGATTTAAGTACAGAAAAAGTCGTAATCGTATCGCGAAAGTAGCACGAATGTACATATGTTTACATGTTTCAGGGCTAATGTTGTACCAAATGAACTCGAGAATGTATAGTCAGTTACAAGAGTTATTTTGAAGCTCTTGGAAAACTGTCTTAGTATTTACAAGATGATCTAAGAAAACAATATATACGAAACTTTTTTTTAAACGCCTGTAGGTTATTATGAATTTGATGCGTTTGGCAGTGTCTCCGTTATCGTATACTTGGTTTTGTCTCTCGGAAACGCATAATATTGGTTCACTTTTAATTGAACGCTTACTCTCTTCTCATCTTTTATCCTTCCCCTTCCATCGCATGTAAAATAACATTGTCATTTACCTCGTGTCTGGTGCATATGTGTCAATAAAGCTTCACTGCGGAATTATGAAGACCAAAAATATGCTATTATTTTTTGCTCTATACATTTTTTTTATTCCGGGCACTTATAAAAAAAATTATTTGGTTGCCAGTTCGTATATAAATTTTTTAATAAGATAAAGTTTATTTTTTGTACATTTTTAGCACGTTAGCCTACATCATTTTAGGTTGTGATATGAAATAATAGCGCGAAAAATGTATGACAGTGGAGAAACATTATTTTTTATAAACAGAAAGAACAAGTTATATTGTAAAAATTAATTATTTTCTTACAAATCTCAAAATGGAAGAAAATTAAGACGTCCCGCTACTGCTCAGAATATTTGTATACCGAAGCAGAACGTCGTGAATAATGTTTCTTGGCTTCTTGGCATGTGGGTCGCCGCGTATTTCAGTTCTAACTTTTCACATTTTAAGTCAATAATAACTAGAAATTAATCCTCTCTGCAGATTAGCCATCTTAAGATTTCAACAAAGTTGCGACACGTCACACATGACGTAAGCTGAAACCAAACATTGTATTTTAAAAGAAATTTTTATAAATTATACGAATTGATATTTTAATTTAAATATCTCATAATTGCGTTTAAAGAAACACGCTGTTAAGTGTTAGTTTTGTATTAATTTGATGAGTGAAGAGATTTGGGCGGCTGTTGACAGCGAGGTCTTGAGAGCCGATTAGGGTTAAGCGGGGCGAGTATTGGCCAGCGCGGAATGAAAGTGCGGGATGACGGGAGATCCCTGAGAAAACTCACCGACCAGCGGCATCGTCCGGCACAATTCCCACATGCGAATGTACGGGAGCGACACCGCCGGGAATCGAGCCCGGGTTCGCTTAGGTGGGAGGCGAGTAATTTAACCACTACACCACTGCGGCCCCCGAAATAATTTGTTATTTCTATCAACTTATCATTGATATCATGTCACTAAGACATAAAATATTTTCAATATTTAGAAATAAATGTTGGCTCTTGAACAGCTCTAGGACTTAATTGAATGTCCATATTCAAATACATGCAGCTACAGAATATACCCTTTTTTTTTTTTTTTTGATGCGCCGCCAGTGTGGGATGCGGCAGGTCGTGGGTTCGAATCCCAAGCAAGGCATGGTTCTTAATTGAAGTTAGCTTATAAGTTAGTTTTTAAGCCGTCCCCTGATAAGCCTTTTTGCCTAACAACGGGGGACGTTAATAAGCCCCTCACAATACAATACAATTTACAATACAAGTCGAGTTTTGGTTTTAAATATCCGTAATTAAGGGGCCTCCCTAGTTGCCATACGGGTTTCATTGTAAGGAGCAGTGTCTGTTATAATTTCATTGTAAATATTTTCCAGGACAGAAATGAAAATCGATATGTTGTTACCCTTTCTAAATTTCGGTATTGAAACACAAATGGCGTCATTGAAAAGTGTCAGTCATCAAAAATCACCGTTATGTAGCCTCCAGTTTACGGTATTAACTCTGCAGTAAAACTGTGTTTTAAACTATAGCGACATTGCTGTATTCAAACATTATAGTCACCGCTTAAAATTCTGAGGCAACCAGAATACGCGCGAAGTTTGTCATGCTGTTGTCCATTGCCGTCCCAATACTTCCTTACGTCTGTATGTGACCTTGAGGCGTGTAATATTGTACACTAGTCATTACCCTTAAGAGGTGAGTGTAGCTGCGCGTCAAATGTCAAGAAGCGAAAGAGCAATACGGGCGATACTAACACGCACTACTAGCGCCTCATCGCTTCTACGCGCAAGGCGAGCAATGTTTCCGTCGTGAACGCTGTACTCTGCAAATTGTATCTGCAACAGTGGCACTCTATTACACGCTATGAAATACCACAGATAGATTAAACTATTCTCGTATAATGTTTGTACTCTCCTCTTGCCGCATAAGAAAACTGCATACGCAAGCTTTAAAAATGCGATATTTGACCATTTTCACGATTTTTTTCTCTCCAAGAATACACTTAATATGACAAAAGTAAACATGTAGGGGCATATGAAATTGTTTTTTTAATCTATTCTGACAAAAAATTCGTATTTGCAGAACATTTATTTACCGAGCTACGCGTATTCGCGCAAACAACGTGTCTGAGTGAAGTATTCTAACAAATAGCATTTAAGAAACTTTACGCGTCTTTATACGTTATTCAATTCCTCCTTTTCTCTCTAAAGCAAGGTTTTTGTGATAGTGAAAATGGTTCAAGCGGGTGTTTTCGCGGTCATTTTTAGGTATGAATATTCCGGTACAAAATATTACAAAAGTAGTAGGGACGTGCATAAAAACTTTATTTGCATTGTCATAAAATAGTAGGTCTCCGCTGAAAGTGTCGTAGAGGCGCGTTATCGACGGCAAGACTGCACGCCAGTTCAGTGCTTTGCGCGTATAGGCGATGAGAGAGTTGGTGCGCATGTCTCGGTCGCCCGTAGCGCTCCCCCGCTTTTTAGGCCTCAAACTTGTGAAATTCAGTCAACCAGGCGCCCACCTTAACCGCGAACTAGATACGGACGTGTTAGATTTCGAAAAGGAGTGGCGCGAAGATGTAGAGGAACAGGTCCAGCCCTCACACTGCGACAGTGCAGCGTCTTCTTTTCTGCCTCTCTCTCTCTCTCTCTCTCTCTCTCTCTCTCTCTCTCTCTCTCTCTCTCTCTCTCTCTCTCTCTCATGCACGCACGCACGCACGCACGCACTCACACACGCACCCGCCCTTCTTCCGGGTCGTTGCCCGGTCGGACAAATCAAATAAACGTGCAGCGGGCGGCGGCAGATATTGACGCGGGAGCTCGGAGCCGCGGGCGATCGCAGCTCTTTTCCGATCCGGGCGCCGTCTTGCGAGAAGGCAAGTCGACGCTCGCTGCTGGCTTGGTCCCGGCCGCAGAGCACCCCACTGTACAGAAGTGGAACTGCCTCCTGGGTCCCGAACTCCTTCCGCGCAGAATAACCAACGACGCGACGCCGAGTGAAGAGGTTAGGGCGGCTCTTAAGGTGGATCAGTCTCTGCCATCTTGGATTTTCGGAATTTCCGCCGTAAATTGCATTAGAGATTTTGAATTTTATTTTGGGCTTCGAGAAAGCGTAGGACATTACATTGCACATATTCTACAACATGTATTCCTAAATTACTGTTCCAGGAACATTTATGTAAGCGAAAGCAAGAATAATTATTTCTTGACTTCAATCACTAGTCGAACAATAATCAATTCTATAGAGATTTAATAGTTTGGTTAAACTTAAGGAACTGTTATTTATGTCCTGTCATGCGAGAAATCTCATTGAACGTTCTTAAATGGAACTTATGGCAAAAATAGTGAAAATCTAAAATGGCGGGGATTGATCCCCCTTAACAGCGAGGTCTTGAAAGCCGATAGGGTGAAGCGAGGTGAGCATGGAACTTTTTTTTTCCTAACCTTCCCTAATTCTCAGGGTCAGATGTACGTTCCAGGTAGGGACGGGAGCTAAATGCGTCTCAGGGCTGAGCCCCTTACGCCTACAGAGAAGGGAATCCATGCATGGAGCATCCATCGCGGTTGAGAGGGATTGGGTAGCCGTGACCGCGTTTGGGGCAATGTCTACCTCCCTAGTGAACCTATTATAGTTAACCTATAACTAAGAAGAGAAAGGAAAATACCGACATAGGCACCGTATAAACCCTTTCGACGAGAACGAGTGAAAAATTATTACACGCATCAGTAGAAAATGCCGCAGGGGACAGATAGGTGGGAACCATGCTCTTTATTAGTGGGAAGAGAAATACTAGTATTGAGGGGGTGGGATATTTTTTCCCACTGTAGTGGTTGGCGCTGGTTTAAACCGGAGTGGAGAAGGTATTCCACTGGGGGGGGGGGGGCAGGTGATATGGGGCCTGCCCCCGCGAATCCCCATTGAATTCCTGGAAACTTAAATTGAGCAAACAGCAGTACCCGATTGCAAGGGCAGGGGGAATCGGGTGATCTCCCCCCCCCCCCTTCGCAGAAGATAAAAATGACAACCACTGAACCGATTTGTGCCAAACAACCTTTATTGGAATTTATACATTATATACAAGCTCTACATGGCCAAGAGTATACAAATTGCCAGTAGCATCAGTTAATTTTTTATAGAACCGTATTTCAACATACAGCTCAAACTTCGTCTTCGTACGAGAGAACAAAACTGGTGATGAATAAATACTAATTAAAGTAGTCTGATTAATAACACCTTCAAGTACTGGCACTCTCTTCCAACAAATCATGACCTGGGGACAAGCTGCAAGATTGTGCAAGCTTAGCAATTTCCTCTTGCGCCTTTGCATGAAAGAGACGTACACAGGATGCGCCTTGCACAAAAGCATCGTCCAGAACGATTCCCTCGTGCGAAAATCCGAGGATTGACCCCGCCGGGAACCGAACCAGATTCGCTTTAGTGGGAGGTGAGCGCTCTAGCCTCTGCGCCAACCGCGGCCCCTTGCGCCTCTGATCAAAGTAAAATTTACTAATTTTAAATAGTTGTCTTTGAAATTTATTTATTTGGCCTATTCTCGAATTTCAGCATCCCGTAAGCCCCTGCCACACTATCAAGTTTTTGCCTATATTTGACAATAAAATTTGAGGACAAAATACGGCTGTCAAATTTTTCCTTCCAACAAATTTTATCAAATAATCTTGAATGTGTTTGAAAATGTGTCACACTGTCAAATTTTTTACTGGGAGAATCTATTTTCATAATGAGATTTTGCTTTTGTTTTTCCATGCGGCCCATTACAGGAAGAAATGTAAGTAATATTGTAATTTATTTTCGTTTCTTTAGTAAATTCAAATTTTATTTGTAAGATAATTTGTATACCTACACAGTGAAATAAATACTTCTGAGATCGTAATGTTATGTGTAATATTCACTTAAAATAGCATTCATGCCCAGACAACTTCTACGTAAATTAATCATCTTCATAACTTACTTCGTTTCCAGCAAGTGTTCGTTATTTTAAGTTTCGTGATGTCCATTTTTGTCGTGCACAGTTCTGATTGGCCGAGACTGTCAAACATTCAATAAATTTTAGCCGGTCCAATTTTCAAATATTTGATGGAAACTGAAGCCATCCGACTTTCTCAGACAAAAATGGTGGCGTTTATGACGTTTCGATGACGTCATAACTGTCCAACTTTATTTGACCAAACTTATTGGAAGCAGTTTGACGGAAAAATTTGACAGTGTGACAGGGGCTTAAGAGCATGTTGGTCTGTATGAGATATACTAAGAAATACCAAAACTGATTTGTCCGTCGCGTCAAGAGTGTTCACAAGTGTACGATGGGCCGGCATTCCGCTCTACCCCCGTCAGCTTTCGCACACCGACTTCCAAGATTTATTCCACATGTGGAACATTGATTTTACCGTGGTATATTTTACGTTTCTGTGTTGCAATATAACTAGTGTTTTTTTGTAATTAATTGAAGTCAGTAATAGCGTATGTTATTGAATTAATTAATTTAGTTATTTCATTTTGAAAATTTATAAAAATAAAATATTTTTTCACAACCGAATCGTTTATAAATATTTTTGGAAATGATTGCGAAATGTGGTCCTAATACAATAATCCCCTTTTGGCACAGCTTATGCGTATCTACCACTATTTTAAACTTTAAGATAAAATATTTCCCGAGGGAGCAACCTCCGAACCCACACATAGGTGGCCATATACGATTCTCGAACTCCGTCGCACATCGTAATTATGTTGGTGGTTCACGCTTATGAGGGTGACGGTGCTCTTGACATCGGCGTAGAACATAATGAATTATGTAGAAATAGTTACGCTACTAAAGAATTTCTCGCCGTTTTCGAAGCTTGTTTCCTGGTCCAACGAACTATAGTTGTATAATCGTTTTTTTTTTTTTTTTTTTTTTTTTGCAAGTTCCATCGCGTGAGGAATCGTAGATATTTATTTTTTCTTTCGTTCCCTCCATTGCATGACATTGCTGCGCAGTTGTTTTAGTCACTCAGAAAGAGGGGGGAATTTTACTAGCGCAGTTTACGTGGTTCGTCTCATGATGTCGCACGGGCAAACAAAGATAACATAGCCATCGTGTGTCGGACAGGGAAAGTACTCCAAATACGTGGAGAAATGTCCTTATGGATTATTTCCTTTCTTTTTTTCTTTGTATTGTTTTTTTTTTTGTAGAGGGGCTTTTATTTCTGACAAACTCCGCCGCATTGTGTACTGTTGCCTTGTGGTTCGCCTGGCATCGGGCAGACATTTTGATTTTCGATTATGTTTGTCGTCGGTATAACATTTTCGTTTCGTCTTATTGATAAAGTCTGTTCAAGATCAAATGAGCACTTTTGAAATGAACATTAGAAAAAAGTCATTGCCCCTGGACGCATATATTTTAATGGGCGCACTGAGTGACATTTACCCAGTAAAGTGGTAACGATGGATGGAAAATAGTTCCATATCTTAACGTCGAATAAAAAGTGTTAAGTAACCATTTGTGATAACTTAAATTATTTCTTTCGCTTTCTGATTTTTTTTAATACATAGACGTGTGAAAATGAAGCCGATTTGTAAAATATTTACTTTCCAAAAAATTTCAGTTTTACTTGACTTACTCATGAATAAAGTGATGAGACCCATGGCAATGTTAATCTTAATAATATTAAAAATGCGAAAGTATGTTTGTTACTCAATCACGTCATAACGGCTCGACAGATTCGGATGAAATTTGTTACAGGGGTAGATTATATTCTGGATTAGCACATAGGATACTTTTCATCCCGGATTAACGAACAGTTTCCTTAGGGAATATGTAAAATATGCCACCAACCTTTTGAGTAGGCGCTGGTTGGTGGTCTGTTTTTTATACTTTGCACGAGGGTGAAGTCGCGAGTAACAGCCAGTTTTACATAAGGCGGAAGAATACATAACGTGCGTATAAGTAGATCTTTAGCAGGGCTTTCAAAAGTGCTCATTTTACAGTAAACAGCCCATAACGTTCAGGGAGCAATGGTGGCCACTCCTGCATGTGGCGGACGTTGCCTTTGGCTGGTAGATTTTCTCGTGGTACTCACGCTCTCCTTGTCGTTGCATTCCTTTACATCTCCACCTAGTTGTATTTGATATCCCTGCTGGTTGTTGCGTCAGATAGTGTCTCACAGGCGGAGCAGCTGATTTCCTTTGTCGTCTTGCGCGACGCCACCCTTGGGTGGCAACTGCGTGTGGTTGGTTAATTTTTTATTAATGCTCAGAGAAGCGAAACTCTTATCATAATTTATCCAGTTCTGGTGCGGCAGATAGATAACTTCGTACCTCGCTTTTAACTGCGAGAATAATTTTAGCCTGCAATTAATAACGGTATTTGCCGCTAGGTCAAGATTTATTTCTTTGTAATTAATTTTTTTTTTCTTTTTGGTATTTTTCCTGTGCATTCAGTGCTAATGATGTTTAGTTAAATAAATAATATTTCTTTATAATTATTTGAAATTGTTACACATACTGATATTTGTCTTTGTTTTTTTTTTTGTCATCTCAGTGTAACATTTTTGTATTGTTACGAATACGAATAAAATAATCGCAACAAATAAAAGATACAGTAATACACACACACTCATAAAATCTATATCAATACTAATAAATAAAATTGAAGTGTCTGACTGACTATTATTTCAAAATTGATACCAACATCTAAGCACAATATGCTATTTAAATGATGTTAAAGCATAAATAACTGTTTTAGAATTTTTGTCTGTCTGTCTTTCTGGTTGTTTGTGCGGAGTAGGCTCCGAAACGGCTGAATTTATCTTGATAAAACTTTCAAAGATCATAGAATTTATTTCTGTTTAAAATCTGCTCTTTATTTCATCTCGATATCTCAAATTGTTGTGAAGTAAATTAATTTCTTAATATAATTTTCTTTATGTTTCATATCTTATTTTTTTTTGCGGAAGAATTAATGTGAAAAAGCATTGTTGAAACAGCGATAGTTTTTTTTTAAATAATCACTTATATAATACGCATCATAGAAAAAAATACATTACTTTTTGGAAAAACATAGTAAAATAACATATTATCTAACAACCAACACTAACGCGGCGATTTAACCATTTCCAATATGAAAGTAACAATCTTTCAAACCAATTATATAGGTATGTATTTCAGTAACACCATTAAACCTGGGCGAAACAATGGCGGGCTGTCTTTTAATAACCCCATAAAACCTGAACGAAGTGATATTTCTATTTTAAACATAAAACCTGGGCGAAGCTGTGGCGAGCTGTATTTTATTAACTCCATAAAACCTGATGCATCTTTGTTGTCTATTATAGCTGCAGAGTGCGTGACCACATATATGTTTCGAGATGTTACATATGTCAGGCTTGGGGGCATATAGCCAGGAAATGCAATGCCGGTCTTGCCTGCACCAAATGTGCCGAAAAAGGCCACAAGTTTGAGGATTGTCCTCAGAAAAACGATAAGGATTACCAGGAAAAATGTAATAACTGTAAGAGGCAGCAGTTGGATCATATACACAGGGTATATTTAAGGGATTACCCTGCATATCAGAGAGCCCTGTCGGTGGAGCTCGCGCGAATTGACTATGGCTGCTAGGCTGAGAGTTGGGCAGGTGAACCTGCAAAGGTCGACAGTGGTGACCTCTGAGTTGAATAGGATTGTGGAGGAGCAGGGGCTTGATTTGGTTCTTTTCCAGGAGCCATAGCCCCGTTTGAAGAGGTGGTCGGATTGAAGGGATCTGTATTGACATCTGGTAGAAAATCTCAGGCTGGAATAGTGAGGACAAACATGGGCATAGACATCATGATTATGTCAAACTTTTCAAATACACACCATGTATGTGGACAAGTGCAAGTGGAGAATTGTATGGCTTGGTTTGTGCCCTCCTATTTTCATTTTAATGAGAAAACACAAGACCACCCGGACAGCTGGGACGTGATACTGGATGTGCTTCAGTGAAGTCCTGTGATCCTTTGGGCGTATGTGAATGCGAAGTCTGAGCTTTCGCATTCGTCATTGAGTGGCAAAAAGGGAGATCTCGTGGGTCAATATTTGTTGACTAATGAATTAGAGATTAAAACGAGGAAAGAGAACTCCCTACATATATTTCGCAGGCACATGGCTCTGAGGACAATTTGGACATTACTGTCACAACTAGAAGAGCCAATGATATGGTAAGTGACTGGCATGTCACTGAGGATAGCTTCAGTGATCACAGGCTCATTATCTTTGATGTGAGGCCTAATGGAACTGGAAATGGAAATAACTCACAACGGAGTGAGGAATGGGTGTCTGAAGTGAGATATGTGTGTAATAATGCGGACTGGCAGTCTTTTGATCTGGTCCTGTTTAGAAGAATGGCAGAGATGAATGCTTACTTCTAATGTGGGAACTTGCAAGAGCAAATAGAAGGTATCACCAACACGGTCATGGGGACCTGTGAAGTGACCCTTCGCAAAACAAGGCCAGGACTTCCAAATCTCAGCTGGTGGGACCAGGAGTTGGAAGAAGAACGGAACACATGCGAAGGGAAAGAAGTCTACTTCATGTGGTGAAGAGAGAGAAGCTCTGGCAGGTTCCTACAAACGAAAGAAACAAGCATACTTTAACAAGGCCAGACAGAAGAAGAAACAGTCTTGGGCAGAGTTCATCACCAGGGTCGGTAATGAAGACCCCTTTGGGGTGGTGTATAAGATAATAGTTAATTAGATGAAGAAGGCAAATCCACCATCTAATATCACAGTAAATGGGATGCTGGTGATGGTTTTGAAGGAGAATATGAGTGTCCTGCTCCACACCCTATTGCTGGATGACTCCCAAGATGGAGAGGGCGAGGGGCATAGGAGTAACCAATTAAAAATGTTACCAGAGGAAGAGGATGCTCCAGAGTTTACCCTTGATGAACTGAAAGCAACAGTCTATGGAATGAAGAATGGGAAGTCTCCTGGACTGGATGGAGTGGGTGTAGAAATCATCAAGATGTGCTTCTCAAGAGTGAAGGAACAGCTACTACATATGTGTCTTTGGGGGTGTGTTTCCTCGCCCTTGGAAGAAAGGTATAATAAGCATGTTATACAAAGGCGAAGGCAAGGATAAGGCTCAGGCCAAATCTTACAGACCGTTGACACTGCTTCCGGTGCTGCGCAAAGTCTATGAAAGGCTCCTGAACAACAGACTGGTGGCGGCCTTGGAATCGAATGAAACGTTAAGTGAATACAAATATGGATTTGCGAAGGAAGAGGAACCGACTTTGCACTATATAATGTCAAGACTGCAGTTTCCAGGTGTCAGGAAAAATATGTTCTAGCCATATTTTTCGACATAGCAGGATCCTTTGACAATTCCTGGTTGCCAGAGTTGATGTGGCAACTAAAGCAAAAAAAGTGCTCTGCATATATATATATGGTCCTATTGGATTATTTTAAGGACAGAGAGACATGGTATTTTGCAAAAAAAAACTGTCCAGGTTAGCAAGAAGCTAATAAAGGGATGTCCCCGAGCATCAGTTCTTGGTCCGGTCCTATGGAACAATCTGTTTGATGGACTGCTGAAGATAGCTCTTCCAGGGGGCTGTAGGATATTCGGATATGATGATTGTAGTTTAGTCCCGGTAAGGGAGTCGGCAAGAAGACAACTCGAAGAGAAGTCCGCATTAATTATGAGAGAAATATAAGATAGGGCGGCAAGAGTTAAGTTGAGCTTCTACACCAGCAAGTCTAAGACCATGATACTTAAGGAAAGATTGGCCAGGAATCCTATAGTACAGTTCAATGGAAATTTTCTCCAGTGTGCCCATCAATATAAGCACTTGGGAGTCATCCTAGATGACAAGATGAGCTTTTTGGAACACATACAGTATGTGTCCTGCAAGGCGGTTGTTTGTTGTTTTCCATAAGCTAAGAGCATTGGGAAATACTGAGTGGGGCTTGGATTTTCCTACACTTAGAAAATTTACAGAGGCGTATTTGAAGAGATAGTTGCATATGGTGCAGTAACATGGCACATGCGTGCTGCATTAGTGTGACACAAGAGAAATCTTGTCGGTGCTCATAGGGCAGCACTGCTGCCTGTACTGAAAGCATATAGGACGGTGTCCAACGAGGCACTCCCTGTATTGGCAGGTGCCCTTCCTGTAGATCTACTTGTGAGAGCGAAGACTGATCGTGGAACAATCGGGGATTAGAAAGCTGAATTCTCATGAACTAAGTTTAATCAGGCAGGACACCCCGAAGATGGGATCAGTCAACCAAGGCGAGGATCACCTATGAGATCCTCCCAAGTGTGGAGCAGAAGATGAAAAATAAATGGATCACGATGAACCATTATAGTGCTAGGTTGCACATCGGTCATGGCAACTTTAAAGCGAAGCTGCACAGTCTCGGGCTAGTAACATCCTCACTATATGAGGTATGTGGGGTGGATGACACTGTACATCATATATTGATGGACTGCCCTAAAATTGAAGATCTAAGAGACTAGTTGCTAGGAGCGGCAGAACAAAGAGGATTACAGTTTGAAATGATTTGCAACAAGAGTTAGAAAAAGGCTTGAGGACATTTACCGGTGGCAACTGGAGCATTCCGATGACCCATGAGGGAGTGCTCGGGTAAAAGTTTTAATGTTTAAAGTCAGGGCATAACCGATTGGCGAGGAGGTAGGTTTAACTGAGAAAACAGGCAGAAAGCCGTGCGAGACCAAGAAAGAAGGCACAAGGCACTAAGACAGAAGAGGAGAAAGTGCAGTGCACTGTCTTATTCATCCGAGTACAGTTGCAGTGCGGAAGGATGGAGGGTGTGCCGGCCTTCGGGCCGTTAAAACTGTATTTTAATAACTCCATAAAACGTGAACGAAGTGATATTTCTATTTTAAGCAAAAAACCTGAGCGAAGCGATGGTGGTCTGTATTTTAATAACTCCACGAAACCTAAGCGAAGCGAAATTTTTATTTTAAAAATATGTAAACAAATCCTAAAGTCCACGCGAACGAAGTCGCGGGCACAGCTAGTATATTAATAAAGGAAAAGCATAACGTGAAATGGTAGTTACTGCGAAGAATTATTACTCATATTCAAAATTATTATTCTTGTTAATGTGGTCAGAGTGAATTTTCTCTTATTTTTAAGCAGAGTTGTGCCTCACGTGACTAAATTTAACTATGCGCAACAGGTGAAAATGTAGTTCAGAAACAAGTGCAAATAATTAGCCTTTAATTCATGGTAATGGAACGTAAAGCCTGAAACGCGCACAATTTGTAGTGCAGTTGCTGCGACAGGCAGTGCGCATTAAGGACAGTTCCAGTGACAGTCGAATCTGGAACAACTCGGTGCATGGCGTGCGCCGATGTCAATTGCCTAGGATGTTTTGGCGAAAATGTTTGGCAACGTAAAAGCCTCAAGCTGTGGCCAGAACGTTGTTTTAAACTATTCGAGACTAGAAGATACACGTAACTTATGTGTAACCGCTTTTCTTCCTTGTGTGATTTGGTGTCGCGTCGGGTAACGGTCTGAGGTGCCTTTTTTTTTCCTAATACTGTTAAAGGCCTCCCCCCCCCCCCCATCCCTAATAAATTAATTTTTGACCCTCAATATCACGTCTGACTATAGGAAGCATTAGCAAAAGCATAAACAAGCTCTGCGTGTGTTCTGTTTCATTACAATTTTATGCGATTTATGCACACTTTTTAAATTCAATCTTATAAAAATCACTCTATCTATGACGTGTTTGGTTATTTTCTACATATACCAGGTATCACAAGCTTTTTAAACTTTTGTTAACGTACAAATACGTTAGTTTTGGTTAATTTAAATTTTGCGTAGATTTTATCTATAAATTATAATATTTCTCTTATAATTAATACGAAGAAAAAAAAAACAGTCAGAAAAAAGGTGTGTTGGTAATGCCAAATGCGGTGCGCTGTCATTTTCGTTTCCATGTGGCGGAGGAATATCCTAGAAGCAGAACTTTAGCAGGGCTTTAGAAATGTTGTAAGTAAAAGTGAATGGACTATAGCAATGTGTTCAGAAAAGATCTAGCATTGTCGCTGTAGTTTAAAATATTGTTTTACAGTAGAATATCGTAAACAGAGGGCTACTCACAGTGATATTTGCTGACTTTGGCAATTCTCGACGACCACAATTTTTTTTTTAATTACCAAATTTATGATTTGGTGACACAATATAGAATTTTTTTTGCAGTGTGTTTGATATACTCATTTCTCTACGAAAGCGCGCGTCCAATGTTCCTATCTACGAAAAGAACACACATTTCAGACGACGGCTGTTTATTACTTTAGAGACGTTATGCGCAGTAGAAACGCCATTTTAGAGTAAGTACGACAAATTGGCAAAAAGAAGTCTTTTTCAAAGCGCGGTATCTCGAAATATGCGTGTCAGATCCATACAAAACCACTCGAGGGCCCTGCGTGGATCCTTCCTACCGACTTTGTACCAATAACATATTAGAGTCATCGCTGAAAGTCCCACAGGTGCATGCAGAGCGTATAGAGCACTGCACGTCAGTTAAGAGGCTTTCGCTTAGCGGCGACGGGGCACTCTTGATGCGTTAGGCAGTGTCGCCCTTATCGCTGCCGCAATTCTCGGTCTCGAACGTGGAAAAAAGCTGTAGGTATGCGGGAGATTTAAAGTATTGTATGTATATATACAGGCTGTCAATGAATAACTGTTACAAATTAATAGGGGTGATACATGACATGAAAGTGAACATATTTTATTAAGGTTCTCACATCCGGAAATGCCTCCTTATACCAAAACACGGCGTTACCAGTGATCAGGGTTAGTCAGCGATCCTGTGTAAACCGAGCAGTGTAACAGCACGTACCGGGCGTTACATGTATAGGTTGAAGGTGTTTTACACTGCCCCATTTAATTTAACGCACACTAGGTGGTCTCATTTTCTAGCCACCGCGTTCCCCCCGTCCCAACGCCTTTGGAATTCTACATCTGCAGCCACGTAAAACATTGGTGAACTCCTGTGAATACCAGAGAAGAGAAGAACTTGAGGCCAGGTTTCGTGCAGCATTCGAAACCATCAATAACAAGCCAACCATCTTCAATGACATGCTGCAGAGCATGCATCAAATACGGAGGAAACAATTATGAGCAGCTGGTGTACTCTCTGTGTGTAGTAAACCTGTTTACAATACTGATTCACATGCACATTTCTTAAGACATGAGGCCATTCTTGCACGCTATAATCGCCATTTTGTGTATAAGGAGGCATGGGTATATCAATCAAATATGTTCTATTTCATTTCATGTACCACCCAAACACTTATTCATAGACATCCTGTGTGTGTGTGTGTGTGTGTATATATATATATATATATATATATATATATATATATATATATATATATATATATATATATATATATAATTTAATCTATCTAGCCACAATGACCAGAGATTACACACAAAAATTAAATATATTGATCTTACAGGCCGAAATATTTAATGTTGGCCAAAATTTACAATGAGGGTATTATGGTTACTCTTTTCATTCAAAGCTAACAATCAATTTTAACTATCTTGACTTAAATTGGAAATAATAGGCTTGCTAACAATAAACCACCGAATTATTATGGTTCTATTTTTGCTTATTTATCTCCAAAATTTTAATTTGAAATTCATGGCTTGATGCACTCTTCACAAGGCCAATAACATGATACCTCCAAAATTCATTATTTACAAAAGTCCAGCAAAAACGCAGTCTCGTTAAAATTTATAGCTGGATTAGATTTTAACTGTAATCTAAAACCTCTGGGAAACACAAAATTCCAATTAAAAATAATGCTTTATTTGGTGCATGATTAGCAATTTTTAAAAGATCGTTTGAAGATTATGCCCGGTATTACTTATGCGATGTAAAATATTCTTATCACTTGAGTCATTTTTAAAAATTTCTCTTGCCAACATGGCATCTGTCTCCTACTCAGGACACCAAATGTACCTACCTCGTTTGTGTCATAAGGGCTGTGCAGAAAGTGTATTTGTATAAAATTACTTAACTGGCTGGGTGGGTGAACTCCTTCTGGGGCAGTGGCAATCCGACCCCAAGCCAGAGATTGCACCCACCTTAAATACAAAACACAAGACAATTCCCCTGGGAGGGATGTGCAAATACCACTAGCCAATGGAAAAAAAAAAAAACAGATGGCCATTTATGAAAATGTTTGTTGAAGGTAAGTATTGCCCCTTATAGGGGTGACTTTATTGCTGTAAAATCCAGTGATTTGAAACCGCAACATGTCCGTGTATGGGGCGCACACATGATTACACATCACAAAACTCCCAACATTCAAGCAGACTGTAGGATGGGATGTCACAGGCGCGCGAAAACCCAGGTGCCCAGACTATTGGCTAGCTGAGTTGATGACACAGTCATTAGTTCCTCGAAGTGCCATTAGGATGCGCTCAACAGCGCCAAGGTGCCTCGCGCTCGCTAAACGTGCTGGAAGCAAGCTAGTGCAAAGTTGATACTCCGAACTGCTGCTGAAATTCACGCCAGTGATAATGATGTTGAATGCGACAGCCCACCCCAGGCTGCGTCGTAACCAGGTACAAACAGTTGGTATGTGGTAAAGACTACGTCCTCATTGCAAAATTCAGGCAGGCAATCTCAAACGTTTATGAAGAACATTTTGCACGGTAGTCTTCGGAATGCCAAGCTCCAAACTGCGTCAAGAAATTGACATTTAGGGCTGCACACACAATATACCCTAAGCTATTCTATCTTTTCGTTGGACGTTCTTGGCCGTCCTGGTGATTTTTTTTTCTTTATGCTACTGGTTTCGCGGTAACTTTTAACCCAACAAAAAAATAGCCCTCCGTTCTGGTACACGTTGTCCCAGATACTGCAGTCGTAAGTTTGCATAGCACAGTCAGTACATAATTGGACTCCGCGAACCTCTGCTGCACTGTCGCCATTTCATTGGTGGGGTCGGCGCAGATACCAGATGGCGCTCTCGCCCCTGCCAGAATATTAAGGTCGGTGTGCGACTATCGAAACCCCCTCCCCCTCCCAAAAAAAAACTTTCAACTTTCCAATTTTGTGCAAGAATCAGCTATTTCCGTTAAATAGTTTCGTCGCTATAAAGTTATGAAATTGTACTATTCTTTTTCGGCGATCATGTGCATGTGTCACGCGGTAGCCCATATGATTAGTTTAATTAATTTCTAAAATGTTTCATCTGTGCAACTTAGTGTTTGCTATTTCCGCTGCAATGAAACAGAAGACTTTAGTATTGGACATCAAATTATTCAAATAATATAACATATAAAAATATTTATATTCGAGGATAATGTCTTTCACATACCAATTATAGGAGTTGAACAATGTTTGGTAAAATAATATTTTGTGTACCGACACCTCTAAGGGATTAGTCACGTGCAGAAATTTTCTGCTTTTGCTCTGTGGCGCGGACAGTAGATGGCTTGGCACCCGCCTGCAGATGTCACGATCAAAGATTGCGACACTATGGTTGTTTTCGGTTTCTCACTCCATTTACTTCTCTGTGTTACATAATGCTGCATCCGTTTATTCGCGCACTCGTCGTTAATCTCCTGTAAGGCGTATAAGGCGTATGATGGCTTAGAAATGATTTTTTTTTAGCGGAAATTGCAGCTACGGTAATGGGCGATAAAGCGTGAGATATTATTATTATTAGGGCTGTAACAATGCACCTAATGAACCTAAATGAAAAGATAGCGAACGGGAATTGGTAGAAATAATTGCCTACTGTGGCAAAAATAAATATATTACAAAAGAAAATAACCTAACCATAAATACCTGTTAATTAATTTCGTAATAATAGTTCATTGAAACATTTCGTATTGGCTAACCAGTAGGAAATCTTCTTGCATGAACTGTAATGCACGTCATTGCGTCTGTTGCAAGAGTCAACAATCTACAGTTTTTGAGCTGGGGAATGGAATCCTCTTAACGTCTATTTGGTTTTTGCATGTAAGGATTGATTCCCTGTTCTTTGCAGGTGACACACTGGAGAGACGGTCTCCAGATGCTAATTGGCGAACAGACGTCCACCTTGTTGCTAACTTCGGTTCGGTATATATAGGATTTTGCAAAATTGCATGTCAATACTTCTAGGAAATATCCCTCTTATCTGGAGGGAGAAATAATATCATATGAGCATAGGTCCATAATCGATTCGTTTCTTTACTAAATCACGTAATACACTATCGACCAAAAAGTAATTGGGCACCTGTCCACAATGTTTGCTCGTTGGTTGTCACCCCGTTAGAATCTCGTAGGACCACCTCTTGCAGTCACCCTGTCTGGCATGCTCTCTACGAGTGTTTGCAGGACATCCATGGGGATTCGTCGCCATTCCTCTTGCAACCATTCCATGAGTTAAGCAATGGATTTTGGCCGCGCCTGACGAGCTCTCACCCAGCGATCCAATTCGTCCCAAATATGTTCTATAAGGTTGAGGTCGGGGCTCTGGGCAGGCCAGTCCAATCGGCGAACATTGTTGTCGGCGTAACACTGCATAGCAGCCCTTGAAACATGGCACCTGGCATTGTCATCCTGGAACTAACACTGGTCCATTCCGTAAGAACGCCACAATGTTGGGAGCATTTCATTATACAGAATGTTACAATAGGCCTGTGTGTCCATGCTACCACGGACAAACACCAACGGTCCTACGCCGAAGGCCGTGAAACACAAGTCAACTGATGTACTGAATTACCTGTCTTCACAGGTGCCCAATTAACACCACGACTTTACATTATAGAACATTAGGAACTGCACAGAAAGTAGGTAAACACGAGTGAAAGAAAGCTTGTCGTGGACACATTAAGACTAAAGAAAATGTTCAAAATACCCTCCATCAGCACGAACAATGTTTCAACCCACCGTTGCATGGGCTCCAGGATGCGTTGGTGAATCACTGGAGAATTCCTAATTGTTTCGCAGCCTGCCACAATACGGTTACGAAGGGTTTCCACGTCTTCCACTGGGGTTGCATTCACAAGTGCCTTTAAATGTCAGCACAAATAAGAGTCATGGATTCAAATCAGGGCTCCACGAGGGCCTCCTGGTATGGGTCTGCGAATTACAGCTGCGATGGCATTCCACAATTACATGATCCAGCCCTCAGGCCATACACTGTACGTTGTGTATTAAGAGCTGCAGTAAAGAAACAGTGGTTACGGACCTATGCACATATAATATTTTTCTTTCTCCAGTCGTGAGGAATGTTTCACCGAAGTATTGACATGCAATTTTATAACAACCTGTATAGTATATTTGTGATATCTTTGTACTTTTTGAATCATACCTTTGAATCATCTCGCCCCACATATGACCGAATGTCATATATCAGAAAAGTTTTAAACTTATGTTAAAATAAAAATGTTATATTTTGTTAAATTGAACGTGTACGTATGTAAGTTGTAATTTTTCAATCATATCAATTATGTGTGTATACGTACGTGTGTGTGTGTGTATATATATATATATATATATATATATATATATATATATATATATATATATATATATATATATACACACACACGTATATATATATACATATATATATACACACACACACACGTATGTATTTACACATAATTGATACGATTGAAATATTACAACATATAAAAACATACGTACACGTTCTATATATATATATATAATCTGTGTGTGTGTTTTGGACGTTATCCCTATAGAAGCTCTCTAACCGTTCGCTATTATTTTCATAGGGTGACTTGCAGGCATCATTATGTTATCCTGGTATTTTTTATAACACTTTGCATGTTAAAATCAGTAAATGGATGCATGATTATTTATTTGACTGTAATTACAAAAAAAAAAGTAATAAAACATATCCGTTAAATAATATTTATCATGGATCAAATGCAACATCTACATGACCGGGTATATGCATATTACCAGTAGTACCAATCAACTTTCGATACAACCAAATCTGATCACCGATCTCAAATTTAATCTTCTTCCGAGAAATCAGCACTGGAGGAGTAGAGTATATACTAATCACAGCGAGTAGAAACAGAGAAACAGGTGTGTGGTAATGCCTAGTAAGAAACAGTTCTCATTCAAAATATAATTAAACTGACTGCACACGAATGCTACGCGTTGTCCCTTTGGTGTAATTTTCTAGACTTTCTTAAGCCTTATTTGTCAGAGATTGGAGAGTAGCCTGAAAAAAGAACTTTAACAGAGCTTCCGGAAAGTTGGAAGCAACCGTGAACATGCTCTTTCGGACCGTTTTGTTCCTGTATTCGTGAGTATTTTAGTTTTAGGTTGGTGTTGTACGTAAGTCCTGCGCCAGTCAGACTTACAAAGCCATAACATAAAATAATAGCCTTAATTTCTGGGTAACTGAATGTCAGGATTAGTTGCGCACTTCAATAAAGTAACGTGTTCGTTTTCGAATCGTGTGGATTTCTCTTGCCCACACCACTTTTACCAAACTCGAACGTTCATAATTGCGGATTTAAGTGAGTCAGGTGCGCTTTCAAGGGATGTTTCCGTAAATTATTGCTAGTTTTTTGTTAAGTAGTAGTTGCAACAAAACCCAATCTGCATATGCATCGGTAAACCAAATTTTTTTTTTTTTTTTTTTTTTTTTTTTTGCAAGTTATCGAGGAAATGTTTTTACTTAATTTTCGTACACACCTTATTGAAAAATTACAATACATATAATCATTGATGTTTTGTAAATTTATTTAGGATTTTTTTTTTTGCTCTAGAGTTATAAGAAAGCGGTTAAAACGTTTTTTTCTCATTCTATTAACAGCTCAGAGACCTGTGAATGGATCGTGTTCGTTGATTTCACTCCATAATTTGTATCTTATAAAGTTTCCTAGAAGGTAGAGAGGTAAGCTAGACAAGCTGACGATGAATGTTTGATCTCTGGTGCGTGATTTCTGAACATAAACAATTGGTTTGTGTAGATGCCAGCATTAGAGAAATCACTTTAGCTTATTTTGTTGGGCAAAATTATTAAAAATAAAATCATCTCTGAAACGTAAATTGATAGCGTTTTGTGCAATTGGTATCGTTTGGTCGAGCTTGGTTGATATAAGTTTATAATTGTTTGTCTGCTGACTGTGAAATCGGGTAATTGGAGTGCCGATTTGGACATGAGTTTGTGCAGCCTTTACCCTGTTGTATGTGTGCTAAAGACGACGCTACGATGCTTTTCTTGGAAAGTATTGGGCGTTGATAAACAGCAAAGTGGTATTTACCATCGCAAAGATTTTCTCTTACAGTTTATTGCTTCCTTGGATTTAACAGTTTGCTCGAGGCGAGTTCGTAACCCTTGTTTTTCTTTGTTCGCTAATTTCCTTACTCCCCGATACCTCTGCCATCATATTTTCTTGATGTTTAGCTGTTGTTCGGAATTCCTTTATATACTCGATTACATTGCTGCGCGTGTTTCAATATCATCTTGTTATCGGTGTATTATGCTCTGGTGGAATGTACGAAACAACTATGTTAAGCGCGCATACCCATCCTCCCGAACCTTTTCCATCACATCTATATTAATCTAAGTCTCAGAGGCGGTAGTTTTTGTTTCGAGTTTTCCTTTGATGGATCAAGGAGTTAATAGACAGGTGGATGGGTGGATTCCGGGAGGGGGGAGGGAAAGAGAAAGATATACATAAAATAGCAGCAGATCTTGTAGACATCCAAAAGAAAATCCTAACATTTCACTACACTGTGATTTATACGATCTGTATTGCCTTAATCGGTAAGCTTTTATAGAAAGCTATGAATTATTTTGGCAATCATAACAATTAATGTGTTAATATATTTAATTTTTTTGCCTTCGTTAAGATAATTCGAGATGCCAAGGATGGCGTCATAGAACTCACGTCAAGTTCAGCAGTCATGGCGCTACGGAGACACATAAAGCTGAATAAATGTCACTCGAGTTTTCAGGGTGAAGCCTGTGATTCCATCTGTGATCTCAATGGCAGCACCATTATAATTTTGCAATAGAAACAAAAAAAAATTACTGTGTTCACCAAAAACTATGTCACTGAACTATAAGAACGAATAGCAAAGTATTTACTGCCAGTTACTTACCCGCGTTATACAAGACGTACATGTTCATGGGTCCGAATTCAGTTCTTCGATCCGAAGGTACCTCCAGCCCACTTAACCATATGCAGGCAGTATACGTGGGGTTTGTTGGCATGTATAGAAGTGAAGAAAATAAAACAACTTATGAGTAGTTTGTACACATTTCAAGGGCGTACCGACCGAGGCGGTGCAGTGGCAAACCTTCGGATTCGCATTCAAGAGGACGTATGTTCGAATCCAGGTCCGGCCGTCGTTGGTTTCTGACATACCTACTGGCATGATTCCTTACTGCATGCCATATCCGATCCCTTGTCCGTCCCTGCTTCCTTGAACAACTCGCTCCGTCTCGAATGACCTCACTGCTGACGGGACTATAGGCTGTTCACAGTAAAGTGAGCACTTCTGAGGTCCTAGTTACTTTTTCCTCTCTGACATTTTTTATTATTTTGACCACTTTTTCAAATACCTTTTGCCATATAAGTAATCATAAATTCTATTACACCGCACTAGGAAGTTAACGTCTAAGGCTAAAATAAAATATATTTATTTACTATTATTCCAAATGAGAGGGCTTTCGAAAGTGCTCACTTTACCATGAATAGCCTACCTAAATACTGTTGACGATAAAATTAGCACTTTTGAAATGAACCTTAGAAAAAAGTCACTGTCCCTGCTTGCATATATTTTAACGGTCGCACTGAGTGATATACTTCCAGTAAAGTTAGCAACACGGGATGGAAAGTAATTCTATATCTTAGCGTCGAATAAAGTGTGTTAGTTAACCATTTGTGATAACTAAAATTATTTCTTTCGGCTTCTGTTGTTGATTTTTTTTAATGCATCGATGAGTAAAAACGAGCAGATTGGTAAAATATTTACTTTTGTAATAATTTCTCAGTTCCACTTGACCAAGTGATGTGATGCGATGCGTTGCGATACGATCGACGCTGTCCGTTAGCAGTTAACTTCTTTCCTGTTTTCACAATGGGGCGATGGACTATCGCAGGCCGTTGGCGACCGTCTTTGTTATCCTCCAAGGAAGTCAGCACTGCGATTTACTCGTATCCTGTAACAGCGGTTATGTTTGAGCAAGATTTGTTGTCTTTCACACCCCCCCCCCCTCCACACACACACACGAACACATACACACGCATATACATACACTATCTACCAAAAAGTAATTGGGCACCTGTCCACAATGTTTTTTTCGGTGGTTGTCATCCCGTTAGAATCGCGTAGGGCCACCTCTTGCGGCTATGAAAGTAGGCACCCTGTCTGGCATGTTTTCTAAGAGTGTTTGCAGGACATCCACGGGGATTCGTCGCCATTCCTCTTGCAACCATTCCATCATTTGAGCAATAGATTTTGGCCGCGCCTGACGAGCCCTCACCCAGCGATCAAATTCGTCCCAAATATTTTCTATAGGGTTGAGGTCGGAGCTCAGGGCGGGCCAGTCCAATCGGCGAACATTGTTGTCGGCGTACCACTGCATAGTAGCCCTTGAAACATGGCACCTGGCATTGTCATCCTGGAAGTAACACGGGTCCATTCCGTAAAAACGCCACAATGTTGGGAGCATTTCATTATCCCGAATGTTACAATAGGCCTATGTGTTCATACTACCACGGACAAACACCAGCGGTCCTAAGCCGAAGGCCGAGAAACACAAGTCAACCGACGTACTGAATTACCTATCTTCACGGTGCCCAATTACTTTTTGGTAGATAGTTAATTTGAAATGCTAATTTAGATCATAAACGACTTGTCAGGCACCTGAAAACATTATACTTTTATTTCCCTAAATGTAGGAGAAACTATATACATTTGGACACATATTCGTATGTCTGCTATAGGTTGTTAATGGTTAATTGTGCACTTTTGAAATATACCTTTGAAAAATGTTACTACTCATACCTGCATATATTATAACGGGCACACGGAAAATCATGGTCACAGTAATGTGGAAATAGATGCATGTATTAACATTTAATTAAAGTTGTTAGGTTTTCATTTGTGAATACTGAACTGATTTTTTTTTTGCATTCGGATTTTTTAAACTAATATAAATCTTATATTCATTCCATAAAGTTTTAGGGTATAGAGGTTGTGATTTATGGTTACCAAAGTATAGCGTATCACACATCTACATTGGGGTTTGTAAGTATCGCATTTAGCCATCTCATAGTAGTTAGGGATGTCTGTCATTGGAGATAAGAAATATTTCCCACAAAATACGACCCTGACTACAAGATACAACATTAAAACACATTACACAGCATTTTAAGTACACGATCACTAATATATTGTAAACAAATCCTCAGGATAGAATGGATAACAGGCACAGGACACAAAACGTCTAATACCCTCTCCAAAGGCAATTAATTACATGGCAAATGTCCAGACTTACGAATAAAATTCCCAGTTTTGAACCTTACTGTACCATAGCACGAAGATACGGGACCCTTACACAGAAGTACTCCGAACCTGTCACCATCCCTCTACCTCAGTGCGGAGTGTCACCAAACAAACTATGAATACCAGGAAACCATCCGAACTGAAATGAACATAAAGATAAGATTATTAAGAGTATCAGATTCCCGCAAAGTTTGAAACGGTGTGAAAAATAAACAAATTTAAGGTCGGTGACCTTGTTTTGAAAAGAGCACACAATGTTAGTTCATTCTGGCACAGGCTAACTTAAAAGTTCTGCTTGGTATTTCAAGGCTCCTACAAAATTGCTGTAATAATTAATGAAAACTGCTATGATTTAGTAGATCTACAAGGAGAATCTGTAGGGAAATACAATTTGACCCAATTACAGGCTTGTAACAAACCAGGAGGCCTACTTAAATTGCATAATGCAATTTAATTTGACCGTGGTCAACATTTACCACATTATGATTGGTTCGGTGAAATATATTTGTATTGTGTGAACCGGATGGTTCTTTCCTTATTTTTTTATTTACTGTGGTGTCTATAATTTGGGATTTCCTTCTACAAATGTGTTTCAAGGTATTGTAATGCAATTTGAATGTGTTTGCTGCAATGGTATGGTATTTAATTTCATTAAAGTATGTTGTATGTCCCAAAATTACTTCGCTCAGAATCAGTAATAATTATGATTTTAATTAAAATTTAATGTTCGCAGCCACCAGGTGTTACTTAAGAAACTCCAGTTTAATTTTTCCCATGTTCAGCATTTATCAGATTGATTTTCTGCTATGAAATATATTTGTATTGTGTGAACCTAATGGTTTTTTTCTTGTTTTCGAATTACTATGGTTTCTATAATTCTGGATTTCCGTCTACAAATGTGTTTTTAGATATTGTGTCGCAGTTTAATGTGTCTGTTACAAGAGCAGAGAGCTATGGTACAGCTAATGTTCGACACTGGGAATTTTACTCGTAAATACGCAAATTTGCATACTTGCAAGGAACTAAAAAACATTGCTTTCAGAATTTTGTCTTGCAAATTTCAACACTTTTTTATTACAGTTTTTACGACTGACCGTGGCAGAACATGATAGAATATGGGTTTCTGGGCAGTAGGACCTAAGTGTACTCTTCACAGCAGTATAATGTTCATAAAATTATGCGTAGTTCATTTTTGAAAACCAACATATTTGCTACTACTGAGCTTGGTATGCCACCGAAAATTATAGCTGAATAGGTCAACCCAATTAAAATAACTGGTTGAGAGTTACTATCGCGTAGTCCTTTGTATACTGGTTGGAACACTCAAATTTGAAATATGGCATTCCAAAAGAAATACTGGTTTTAGGGATAAATTTTCATTCTCCCTTGTCAAACAACATTAATCCCATATTTGGAACACAAGATCACTTCTAATTCACGAAGATGCGGTATTAAAATTGTTAATTGATGCATTGCCTTTTTGGTGAATTGCTGCATTTTAATGGAGACCAAACCAAAGACGATTTTTTTTTTTTTTTAATAATGCAGTTTATTGATATCAGTACATTCACAAATCTTCCGCCAGAGAAATTACAAATAGACTAACATACATAAAGTGTAAGAATTATCAAATTTTTAAAATAATTGCTTTTCTAACAGTTTTTCATTTCAACTTGCCCGACTCACGAATAAAGTATTAGAGCCCATCACAATTTTTATTTTACATACGGTGGAAGAATGGATTATATGCATAAAGTAGCTCTTAAGCAAGACTTTAAAAAATTCTCAGTTTATTGTGAACAGCCTCTTACAGTTTATTATGTTGATTTTTTTTCTTATTTACGTCCTCTGCTCGTCAGTTTATTCATTCAGACGTACATGACTTTTATTCTTCATATTCCCCGTCGCCGGCGACGAACATCAAAACCAATGCCCGTCTTTCGTACAAAGCTCTGATTGGCTGAAGCTTGTTGCTTCGCATCGCGTCGCGAAAACAGCTTTTATGCGAGGGGAGGTTGACGCTAAAGGCTTTATTACGCTATACCAGATTCCGTAAAAACTTGTGCAAGGTCTGCCACAGCGGCCGTTATACTGGCTAGTACAGCACCCGTCATGGCATTTCTTTCCAACCGAAAACCAATTATTAAGTTTTTTTAAGAATAATGGTTAAATTAAAAATGCTATAACATACATAACCTATTATTTATGAGAAAAGTCTTAAATTATAGATTATTGTAATTTTTTAATTCTTGGGTAGTGTGTTGGACAAATGTCGAAAGACAAGTTTTGGTTATTAGAAAAAATGAATGTGATGGGCCAACGTTATTTTACAACCAAAATCCAACTTTATAAATTTAATTGAAATAATATTAAAATATGGTATAATATACATATACTAACATATTACTTAAAATAAAAATGTAAAAAAAAATATATATCATTGTGATTTTTCATTTGTTGGTGGAGCGATGAACAAATTTCGGAAAGACAATAGGTGGTAATTTGCAAGTACCCCAGCAACAATATACGTTGGGCCAACGGTTGGACTTTGGTTTGCAAGGTTGGCTTAACATTTGGTTAGAACACGAATATTAAAACAACGTTGACCCAACGTAATGTCAGTTAACAATTTCTACCATTGCCATTTTGTGAGATTTTTTAGCACTCTCGAGAAATTGTCATTAAATCAGGAAAAGCCAGAACATACTGTGAATGTAATTATTTTAAACTTTAAAATGCTTGGTAACATGTTGGGAAACATACTGTTGGTAATTTGTACGTTTTCTTCTGTTGGGCTAGTGTTGTGCAACCAACATCTAATGTCAAATTATGAAAAAAAAAAAAAAAAAAAAAAAAATTAAAACAGTGCCCCTTTCCTTACGTTAAATAATATAAAGGTTTTTAAAGGTGTCAGATGGTTTTTCTATGATATATGTTTAGTTGGTTATATGTTGTTTCGATGTTGGAAACTCGATGGTTACTACCATGCATATTTTGTGACGTAACTTAGCACTCTCAAGAAAATTATGACACTAAATCAGAAAAATCAAGAACATACTGCAAGTCCCCAGTAGCAACATGTGTAGAGCCAACGTTGGAAATTGGTTGGGAAATGTGTAGAATCCAACATAAATTTGACTTTGGGCCAATGTTGTTTTCCGACCAAATCCAACATAATATATTTAATGAAAATTGTGTTAAAACTTACAAAAAATTACGTATACTAGAAATAATTAATAAAAACTGCTAAAATAGTGAATGTGGTATTTTTAATGTGTTGTGGAAACGTTGGATAAGCGTGTAAAATACAACGGTTGGTGTTTTGTAAATGTGTGCACGTTGGGACAACATTGTTTTCCAACCAAAATCCAACCTAATCTTCCCAGTACCAACCTACGTTGGCACTTCGTTGGAAAGGTTGGCTATATGTTAGATTGTAGCACACACTTGAATACAACATTGGCTCAACGGAAAATGCCAACGAAAGTTTCCTACCACGAAAACGTTACGAGATTACTTAGCATACTCCAGACAATGATGTAACTAAATCAGAAAATGCCATAACCTATTGCAATTGTAATTTTCTGTTGTGCCAATGTTAGGCAACCAACCTTTTTTGTAAAACTACTTAACAACCTCTGTGAATGAAAACAGTATCACTTTCTTGTATTTTATAGAATGTGAAGGTACTTTATCACCCGAGATATTTCCCTTTGATCAGTTGGTTATATTTAATTTCAATGTTGGGAACATAACTGTTGGCGACTGATTATTTTTGTTACGTTGGGACAACATTGCATTGGAGACATTATGCCATCATAGGGTATTATTATGTTTTTCTAAACAAACCCATATATAATAACTTTTATTTGCTTAATGGTTAAAATTTTTTAGCACAGATATCCTTTAAAAATAAACTGGGTTGCTAATCTAAAGGGCGCGAGTTCTAATCCGATATATAATAATGGAATTTTCAGGTCGTAATGTAAAGTGGTACGTGATGAAAAATAATAATATTAACACTTTTTTTTTTATTTCTTGTAAATGGGTAATATTTATTAAAGACACTGGTAGCCAACGTTGGCAGAACGTTGTTTCTTGATTGGCAGTATGTATGCAATAACACGTCATAGCAAAACAGTGCCAACTGTGGGTAAATGACTATGTGAATGTATTTCTGAAAGCGAAAATACACTACTATTAACAGTTTGCACGCAACCATAAAATTATGTTGGGCCAACGTTGTATTTCAGTTGGCAACCAACGTAAAAAGCCAACATTGGCCCAACCCACCCAAGTTTTGCTACTGGGGGACAAAATTAAGGTTATCAGTTGGCATCGCTTATGTAACACAATAATTCCCTAATTATATCCAGTTGTGGAAAGTGGTAAAAAATAAAATATTGGTGTTTGGTTGGAAATGCGTTCTATTTTGGTTGTCATCCAACTGAAATCATAATCTTGGGCCAATGTAAAAAATGCAACGTTGGCGTTTCTTTGGAAACATGTTCTGTTTTGGTTGGCGTCCAACTGAAAATATAACGTTGGGCCAAGGTATTCCCGAATGTCATTTTTGTCAGCCCAGCGTAATTTTCTAACGTTGGCCCAACCGCGAAGCGAATGTTGGGCTTACTTTGGCCCAACCAAAAATTGCTACTGGGAGAGTTGAAGAAAACAAGGATGCCTCCATCTTGACGTCCATGAAGTTAACTCATTTGAATGGGTTTAAAACACAACAAAAACAAATAACATTGACATATTTTAATTACTGTTGGTAAGCCTGCTGAAATATTATCATATTATATTCAAATAAATATGTGCTGTAGAACTTTGTCTGGTATGTAAACAAGTGTATTCCTCCACGTTAGGATAGCGATATGAAATATTGTGAAGTTATTGCTGTGTATGGTGTAGCACTTGCATTTAATTTTCATTCCGCTTAAGGGTGTCAATATGAAATATTATGCTGTTGTAATGCTCTTTTTATATTTCTCATTCTCATGGACACTGTAGTTTACATACGCAACAATGGGACAACACATATAACACTTGAGTGACCAGGCTGCACAGCTGACTTGCAATAAATCAGTGGGAAAGGATGTGATCTTGCCTAGGTTGCCTCTGTATAATTGCCCGCTGCAGTCCTGGGTCGGTAGGGGAACAAGTTTATTAACATAAGCACCCTCTAGAAACTAGCATTTGGCACGTACATAATTTATGTACGTATGTCAAATTAAGGCAGACAATTGAAAACTCTAGTAAACACATATGTAAGACACTGGGTAAGAAATAGGTTAACTTGACACTACAGTAGAGAAAATGACAAAACAGATACGCCGTTTGAGTATATTTTATATATTTTACTTTTCACTTCCTTTTGTATTGTAATTGTTTAGTATAAGAAATAATTAAAAACCCAGATGGCAATACGAGAGAAGCTACAAAGACAACATACTATCCTAACAACGCTAAAAGTGGTCATGCCTAGCCTACTTGAACCCTTTTACGGTTACGTGACATAGCTTGCCAAAGTCTGAATATACTGGTTTCAAAACCAAATTAATTAAACTGTTCTCTGTAGTAAATATTACGTTAAAACAAATTGTGATATCACTGAACATCTAGCTCTGGTAGAAACACTCTTACTAAAAACAGGTTTTGCAGTGGGCGTATGTGTGCTGGAAATGTACGTAATTATAAAAGTCAAGATGGCGTCGCTTGTGTACTGACGCTAATGGACACCGAGCTGATTCAAGCTGTAAATAAATTTATGTCCAGATGAAAATGTCAGATTTTTCTGTAGGCCTTATGTTTTAATCACCAATTGGATTGAAGGTAGGATGCTCTCGCAGGAAGTAGCATGAATAAAGTCGAGATACGTGGATCTCCGCTCTACATGTACGTAGACGTTGTGTTTAAACTATCTATCTTCTGACCACTTAACCTCGCAAATGGGCGACCATTGACTCAAGTTCCATTGATGGTTACAAATTTACTTAAAAGTCGGTTCAGGGACACGTCTACACGCCCTAAAACTAATTAAAAATCCTACCTCTCCGTCCACTTCAGATGAGAGGTCCTGCCCTACGTCTGGGGTCGTTGGAGGCTGCTAGCGAAGAGAGCGTTAGTCTCTGCCGGCTGACGCTATCTTAAGGAGGCCTATAGCGCCAGCCAATCAACAATCATGATTTAAGCCTGCGGGCCAATGGGAATCAAAACTATTCAAACCACCCACATGAACCACTTCTAACGATCTAAATGATGAAAAACCAAAGATTACGTGATCTCGGAACTGAGATATGATACAATAAAAAGTAGAAACATAAAATTGAGATCACACCAAAAATAAATATTAATTATATAAAAATTAATACACAATTAAAAAAGAACTAGCGAATCAAAATTACACATAAATATTATTGCCACCATACATATAAGTTTTAGAAAGCTTGCATGTTAAGAAAAATAAAATTAATAAAAAATAAATAAAATTTACATAAAAGCTTGCATGACAGTGTATATAGCAATAAGAACAGGAAAAATGATATAAGTTAATTGTATGCATAAAAAACCTATTTGTATGGGTGTTACACTGCAAACGATTTCAACTTTAGGCACTGAAAAATCAATACGAGCGTTTTTTCAAATACTTCTATTTCAGTTGTATTTAAGAAACAGTGCAAGTGTGTGTTGATACTGTAGTGGTAGAGTCTTGGTTAGGTGATGCTACTAATTTTTGGGCGTGAGCTTAACACTCCATCAGGCATACTTTTTTTTACTGTTAAAAATTGATCATAGCTGTACGTTAAGAAGTAATTACATAATGCAAAATGTCTACAACTGCCTGAACACGTAAACGAAAAAATTCTTGTTACTTCATATTATCATTTAAAGTGTTGAACACTACACCTGTTCAAACGGCTAACGGTAATAAAGCAATTTTATGTGTGCTAGTATTTTAAAATGCCTACACACCGAGCGAGGTGGCGCAGTGGTAACTCACTGGGCTCGCATTCGAGAGGACCCGGGTTCGATTCCGGCTCCGGACATCCTGATTTCGGTTTCCCGAAATCACTCCCGGTGAATGCTGGGACGGGCGCTTAACATATGTCTTGGCAGATTCCTTCCAATTCCTTCCCCTCTTCTCTTGGCAACTTGCTCTCTCTAATGACCTCACTGTCGACGTGACGTCAAGTCCGACGACCCCACCTAAAAGACCTACATACAGTTACAGTAGACGAGCAGGGTTCTTATTTACCGCCACCCACGCGCTTATCTGCGCACACCGCCGAGTGCTTGCACGTAACGAGAATCTTCCATGCCGGCTGCTGTTCCGGCGCGTTCACCTAGCCTTGTAAAAGCTTCTACAAGACCAAGTATTTATATTGTATTGGCCTTTTTAACGTCCCCCGGTTTTATGATTCGAAGCTTAGCAGGCTCGCAGATTAAGTTAAATTAACTTAGTCCCATGCCTTGCCCGGGATTCGAACCCCGAGTCTCCCGCATCCCAGATCGGCGGCGCACCATCCAACTGCGCCACGGGAGGTCGGCAAGACTAAGTACGGCAGCAAGAATGGGAGAGGAAATGGGAGAGCCGCGAGAAAACCCCCACATCACGATAGTGTCCGCTACACTCTCCAAATTAGAACCCCTTCGTCTGTAAATTTTACGCTATCCGGAGCGTGGAATCTAACCGTGGGTCCCAGATGGGAGGAGTCGGTAACTAACCAGTTGAGCTAACTGTAGATCATACTCTCGTGAGGGAGTTGTTTGTTACACAGAGAAAAGAGCAGCACAGAAAGTGACTGTTTATTCGTGCAACTCGTAGAGTTTATGCGATGGTTAATTTGCTCAAGTGCATTATAAAATTACGTTCAGCTGCATTGTTTAGTTAAAAAAATTAAACATCCATTCGTGAACGGTATACTCGTTGATGGCAATGATGCAATTCTAGCAAAAGCAGTAGTTGCTTCGGAAACGGGCGCAAGTTTATTTACACCCCAAGCTGCCGAAACGAAAGTATCGGGATCGTAGTGCTCCGGCCCCACCCGGCACCAGCTACACCCATCCATGGCGACCCCGCCTAGTTGTGCGAAGGGGAGCGCAGGAGGCTTGCGCGGATCAAATCGGAGAGAGAATAATACAGTCGATCTTGCTACAGGGCAGGGTTATGTTCCTGGAGATCGTAACTTTGTATAAATCAACTTCGTAGGAGTTAGTTTCCCATTAAGAACAATGTTTAATCCAATGGTTAGATTCCCAGGCGCCCCAAAATACCAAATATTTTCACATTTCTAAACCACACACTGCTATAAGTGCTGCAAACGAAAGGGTAAAAAGAACAAATATATAAAGAATTATTATAGACATATGCATAATTTTCAAACTTTAAGCGAAAGTGAAAACCTATAAGGGACCACCCGTCTACCTGTCGCTTGAGCTGCGCTTTAATTTTTTTGTACGAAACTATTAAACGTAGCTCTAATGTGCTGATTAATTAAAATAACGCACTCTTCAAATTATGTCTATCGATGACCTTCAAGACATCACACACGTTATAAACACAATGTCGTAGCACTCCAACACTGCTAAAAACTTTCTTTTCTTCCCCCCCCCCCCCCCCAAACGCTGTGTGTCAGAATATTCGGGTCAGATAAATACGGTAGTTCTCGAGGGTCCTGCATCGAACCTTACTGCACACTTTACATAAATATAGTTAAATTGTCACCTCTCGAATTCCTATAGGTGTGCACGCTGCACACCAAGAACACTGCACACGCCTGCGCACGGGGGCGATGGCGTACTTGATGTATATGGTAGTGTCGCTCTTATCGCTCTGGTGCTAGTCGGCCTCAAACGCGAAGGCCCGTCAATATTACGTTTGGTCAAAAACAAAACGTGGTGCTATAGAAAGCCTACGGTATAAATTGTGAAAAGAACACAAAAGATTCATATAGCAAAACATTTGCAATGTTTTAGCGTAGAAAAAAAATCTCATATTTACTAACAACTTTGGGCCTGTGCACTAACGTTCTCTGTTAGCACAGCCTGGTCCATTGGGAAGTTATAGCTAGAGGGTATATAGGCCCCCGCG
The DNA here is from genome assembly GCA_029891345.1 of Dryococelus australis. NCBI lineage: Eukaryota > Metazoa > Arthropoda > Insecta > Phasmatodea > Phasmatidae > Dryococelus > Dryococelus australis. The sequence continues at coordinate 319,897,164 of CM056995.1, forward strand.
AGGAGATTTGAATAGTTAAACAAATGCATTGCTATTGGACTGGAACGCGGCCAAGAAACGGAATGTAAGACGCATCGCCGTCAGGGTACACCGGTACATTGCTGTAGTCGAGAGCATATGCGGGTATATGCCGTATACCTTCTGCTTAACCCTTTCAATCAGAGCTTCCCGTATCTGGGATATTGCACCGGTAGTGTCTTTAATGGTCTGCATTGTACTCAGCAGAAAACAGCGTCTAATGAAGGGGAACTATATCCTGGAAAGCATGGCGTACACACATTTTCATTGGTCCAAATAACGTCATACGCGTATTAGTACAGTCACGAATAAAAAAATGTTTGCGATTCTTGAAAGCGGTAGGTCTATTTGTGATTAAAATGGTTTACCTGACTCATTACAGTAAATTTTCTAGTTTTTGGTTTCGTATGCCGTCTGTTTTCTTTGTTCAGTTTTTTTAAAGTTTATTTCATATAATAGGGTAATTTATAGAAATATTTACGTCATTATAATATCAAAAAAACATCGTCACATGTATCAGTTTTGTTGGTCTATCTAAATACTATCACAGTGGAACTTCGGTATAAGGAACGCCAATCACTGTGCTGCAACATATACCAATTCACGTGTTCCAACGAGAAGTGTGATGGCAAATTAAAAGGTGCACTTCAGTGTGGTTTTTTGTTAGGCACCTGAAGCCGTCCCCAGTAGAAGACTATGTGTAGTAAAAATAATACTGTTTTCTAACTGATGTTTTGCTGTAGGCGTAACTTTTGTGATTATAAAATGAAATGTTGTATTACTGATTTTTTAAATCTCTAATTGCCTCTGTACACCTTTACTGCAAATTACGGGAAGTTTGTTGCGTACGAGGCGCCAACCCGTTAATTGCACACTCCATAGTGACCTGGCTCGTGCCCTGAGTATATACCTTGTAGAAATGTTCGGATTACAGCACTACGTGACGTCGGTCGGTTACCGAACCCACCACCTACAGAATCCGGACCGGGTACCCTGATCGCCCGTCTTCCGGCTTCGCCTACGTGATGGCAAGCGCAACACGACGCTCTGTCCCGTGAGAGTCGAGGCTTAATTTCTCTCCGGCTTTTGTTTATTAAGTTTAATTGAGAAACAAAAGTGCTGCGGATGAGGCCGTCAACTTCCTGTGATGATGGGGTCGTTGTAGGTGGGGGGGGGGGGGGGTAGCCACTTGGTAATGAAATTAACAGCCGTGCCGGGGCCTAACAATGAACGATCTCGCCATAGTGAAGTTTTTGTCTCCTCGGCCTCAAGAGGATCGCCTCTACCCTCTGGAACTGTGAATACATATTTATAAGGCCGGACGGTCCACGCCCTTTTAGTCCAATCCACGTTCCGGGCCGCTTTCTTCCCACGCCCTTAACAAAAAGTGTATACCATGCATATTCCGGCATAAAGGGCGACGTCGTTCCAAGGCAGCTTCACGGTACAATACCGCGACGCTCCGACGCCGAAACGACAACTAGACCCGCCCATACACCAGATTTTTTTCCGTCGTCAGCGAATGTGAACCCAAATGTTAACGCACTGTTTGCCAACGACACCGTTCGAATCACTGGATAAAACTATAAAGTGTACTTCGTTTATGTTAGGTTTTCCAGCAGGCCCGTGGTTTCATGTAAAGAAATTATTTTGCTGTGAGGTAGAACGAGTGTGTCTTTCAACGGAGCTCGGCTCCTGACTGTACAATATTCAGAAAACTCGTTAAAAAAATTAGTACAAACATTACCAAAATATTTTCAGGTAAGTTCTCTTTCTGTTGCACATGAAAGAAGAATGCATAGGTATAGGCCTACTTTGTGAAACTGTAAAGCATTTAGCTAAAGTTTACTTATTTAAAAGTTTTAAGAAATCGATTAATAACTGTTAATTTCTAAACAGAAATTTAGGTGTATTTCTATTTTGAATGCCTCGGAAAACACATTTTGCAAAAACGCCTTCGTCAAGCAAAAATATAATTGTAATTTCTCCCAATATTTCTGTAGAAACAACTATATTTATTATTATCTTACTTGGTGAAGGTTTTATTGCAAAATGTGCTTTTTCAAACATTCAGAATATAAATATGTGTAAAGTTTAGTTAAATGTATAATGCTTATTGCCTGAGATTTTAAACCATTACAATAAAAGAATTCCGTGTTGAAAAATAAGTGCATTTTTCTTTCACGCGCATCATTAATTGTACTTCTCTGTCAATTTTAGTAGCCTGTGTACTACGTTTGTTATATGCGTTCTCCAAATCGCGGGTGCAGTGCTCCATTGAAAACCACTATTTTTCTACCTTAAAAGTAATTCCGAGTAGTTCCAACACCAATTCAAAGCACAAGATACAGTACACAGGATGCGAATCACGACTCCGAGACAGCGTGGCTTTGACAGCTCTTGTGGGGCAAAAACCATATTTACTAGCCAAAGATAAAAGTTGGTTATTGCGCAGCTCGCGTGCGCTCTCTGTACCGTAGTCAACATCACGTATGGAATGGTCGCCACACCAGCGCAATGCTCAGCAAAGGGGCAACCCTTTTACACCAATCTCGGAGACCAATGAAACACTTTGCGTATTGAAAATAAAAGGCCGAATGTTAATCGTGTGGTGGTTGTCAATGATGGAATACCTGCTAATGGCTTACAGCTGAATGAGTATTGCTAAAGTGGTTCAAGGATCTGCGTATAGTTTAATATGTTTAGTGAATGAATTAATAACATTGGGTCAAAAGAAGAAAATGTCTAAGACGAGACCCCGTTACCTAGGGTATTTGTTAAAGTGTGTGTTCAGGTGGAACAGTAGTAGTGAGGCATAGTTGATTAACCTGATACCCAACCGGTAGAAGACGTCTCAACCAGTGGATGTTAATAACCAGGAGCCTTGGAAGGGCTTTTAAGTAATTGTTCTATTATTTCATTATTGTTTTATCTTTACCGCGTGATTTGTTTAACAAAAAAAAAGCACATTTCGGTGCTCGCAGACTCGGAAGTATGTTCGTCCTACCTTTCTTGCTGTTATTATCCTTAATATCCTCCCCCAACCCCGCCCCCCCCCCCCTTCTCCAAAACCAACCGTCCCAACCCCACACTATTTTTTACACCGGGGAACCAACGTGGATATACGCGAAATCTGGAATAGAAACTTTCAACTTTTTCATTTCGCGTAATTAGAATTTATCGTCCATCCGCTTGTGATTACCCCCCCCCCCTTTTTTTTCTCTTTTTTTTTTTTGTGTAGCGCAGAAGCCTCCAAATACGCCCAAGAATTTAACTTTATTTACTTTTTTTTTGCTAAATTACTCGTCGTTTCTAGGGTTAATATAGTTACGGCCTTAAAATTCCTCCCTATACACGATTTAATATACTTGACGGTCAAGCTTGGCATATACTTCTCGCGGTAAAATATGCACTTTTTAGCTACAGGGATCATATGAGCCTTGGTTTTTCAAGAAGGAACGATGTTTGCTGTTCAGAAGAATAATAAATATCTGGAATTTTCGTTACTGAAACAGCGTTTATCCTTGAAAGAAAACGTGATGGAAAAAATAGGTGACTTTTCTCTGGTTTTGTTAAAATGCGAATCGGTTATTCAGAGACGCAGATGTTATTTTGAAATACGAATCGATTCCCCAAAAATGCCCTAAAATTCGGTTCACCGCCTACCCAATGTGAATTTTGGACGGGCATTGAGATGAAAAACTTATTGGCAAGATTTAGTTATACGAAATTTTTCTTTCACGAATTGCCAGATGCTGAAAGAGTAGTTAAACATGTGTTACACTTATAATGGCTGTTCACGATAAAGTGAGCACTTTAGAAATGAACATTTGAAAAATGTCACTGCCTCAGTATGCATATATTTTAACGGGCGCACTGTATGACATGCGCCCAGCAAAGTTGGTAACGATGGATGGAAAGTAGGTTCCATATCTTAACGTCGAGTAAAGTGTTAGGTAACAATTAGTGTTAACTTAAAGCTAATTCTTTCACTTTGTTTTTTTTTTTTTTTGCATCGAATTTTTTTAAGTATTTACTTACTTAAAATTTCACAGTTTCATGTGACCGACGCATAAATAAAATGATGAGGCCCATAGCAATGTTAATTTTACATAAGGCGGAGGAATACACAGTGTGTATACAAGTAGATATAAAGTAGGGCATCCAAAAGTGCTCATTTTACCGTGAACAGTCTATAACACTATTTGATCGTTACTCGGAGTTTATACCTAAGTGTTTCCTTAGTAGGTACGCTTTTCAGTTTCAAGTCCCTTTGGGATATTTTTTATTACTGTTAAATACTTACATAATTCTCTTTGCTTTTCAAATGATTTGTAAGTTACTTGTGCACAGCGTGCTCAAGCGCAAGGAAACCTTGCGATATTTTACAAGGGAAGACTTCAACGTCATCCACCGTGTAAGTGTTTCTGATTTAAACTTTAATTATCAGCTTCACCGCTGGCTTAAAAGGACAAGACGTTTCAGTTTGCTTGGTCCTTTTGCAGTAAGGCATAAGCAATTTAACAGATATATTCGTGATGCCTAGTAAGAGTATATTCGCTCGCACAGGGAAGGTTCTTTAAGCGTTATTGTAGGGCTTGGATAATAGTTATGAAATAAAGTTCTTGCTTAAAATCTTGGCTGGGACAAGTATGTATCACAAATCGAGTCGGAGTCGGACATGAACTTTTACCCACAGATATATACAATTTATCCGTTTACTGTCAGATTTAAAGTGACCTCTTTGGAATACCAGCGCATCTAGCGGCGAAAATTTTCCCAGTGCACCCCCCTCCCCCCGCCGCAAAGACATCTCGTTTTTCCTATCCCGAGTAGAATCAACCTTGCTCACATTAACGGGAGGTGTTCGAAGTGACTTCCTTGGACTTTCAATGTGGTATTAACGCGGCCAACCGTGTTGTTACACACTCTGTGGGGGAAAAAAGAAGAGGGGTTTGTTGAGCTTCAAGGCAGGCAGCAAGAATACTCGCAATCAAGTAGTTCTCCTCACTCCCCACGGGTATTTGGTAAACAAGACTTTTGGCGCCACCCCACAATAAAAAGTATAAGGGCCTTAGTCGGGAGACCTGGGGTCCAATTTTTGGAACCATCGGAATACATTCGCTAACTGGAGATACACTAATTTGCAAAAAAAAAAAATGATCCTGAGCATGCCATTGCAGCGGTACATGAGAGTACAGACACAGGACACCATTGTATGTATACAGAAAACATCAAAGTATTGTACAGCATCAAGCATGTATTGCTGGGGACTAACATTTGTAGGATGCACTTACTATAGTGTTGGACTGCCTGTATCGCAGAGACAGGCGACGATGCTGTCGTGCATGGATGCATATAGAGGTCGGATGTTATCCTGAGGAAGACCCTGCCACAGTTGGTGCAACTGACCCACAAAACCCGCCGTAGTTGCTGCTGACTGCAGTTGCCATCCAGTATGGTCCTAAATGTACTCGATGGGCGAGAGGTTAGAGTCCCTTGCTACCCAAGGAAGCATGTTATCACGAAGGCAGGCTATAGATATCTCTACTGTTTGAGGCCGAGCATTATCCTGTTGGGAAATTGTGTTGCCAAGCTGCACTAGGAAGAGGGACTCTATAGCCACAGAATTTCAAGGACGCATCGCCACGATGCCAGAGTTCCTTCAATCACCAACAGTGAGCTGCATAAACCGTAGGAAATGATACCTCACACCATGGGACCTGTTGTTTGGGCAGTTTGCTACTCTAAAATGAAGTGTGGATAACGGCGCTGGCCAGGAAGTCGCCAGGCTCGAATTCGGCAGTCGTTTGTAACCAGACAGAACCATGATTTGAATCTGAACACCACTCGTCGCCAGTCTGCACGCTGTCGTGCTGCTAGTTTCCGTTAGAAGGGTCACATGTACTTGCTTGCCGATGCACGATGAAACTATTATCCCTGGTAGTGGTCCGTTGGGGTCGACCCTCCTGTTCCCACTGCATCCAACACAGACTCACAGTGTAGGCAGAACGGTTCAGTTGGCGAGCAATGCATCAAAACGTCCAACCTGCCTCTCGGAGGTTGACGATGCGGCCTCTCTCAAACTCGTCCAGCTAGTCAATGAATGTGCCCTCTGAGCATGCTGTGTGTCTACTGAACTTGGCTCTGTGCCCCACACTGCTACCAAGGCCTTATTCAGTGTCTTGCAACGATTAATGATGGAAGGACATGTATGGCCCCTAGTAACACGTCCGCACAAGGAAACCGAATTAAACGCAAATGTGATAAATTTCGGGCTCTTGTCAACTAGTATCTTGAGATCGATCCACAGCGATAAACATATTATTTGGTCGTGTAAAAAACAAAGGTCTGCTACATTTCGCAAGGTACATTGCGCATCATAAACGTAAATAAAAAAAAATGAAATCTGTCTTTCTAATGTGAAAAATTTCTTAAATGCTTTAAAGCAGTCAAAGCTTTAAGATATTGAACAGTTTTTGAATGGCAACTGTACGTCTGAATTACTGTTCTCTATTTGAGGATCTGGACAGACGGCGCCCTTGAGTAGATAATCAAGGAGTTTATACGACAAAAAACTTAGGCAGAAAGCATTAAGTAATAAGCAGTAGGCTCTCAAAATTCAGTAGAGATGTTACTGCTTAATCATGTCTTTGTTTTCTGTATTTGATCAGAATGGGAAGAGATATGTGTTCGTGTTTTTGTTTCGGCGGTTGTTTTTTCGAAGCAGTTCATTATAAATTAATATTGTAGAGCATAATTTGAAATAAAAACCTTAAAATATGTTCATTTAAGTGTACGCTTTTCGGGGGTTAGTTAAGCCTGACTTCCAAATGTATCCAAGGTAGTTAGTATAAAAAATAGGAAATTCATTGTGTTGGAAAATTTTCAACTGATTACTAAGTTTTTTAATGTGTAAACTCCTTTGCGCTTAGCGTGTACTGGGCTTAAGGGGCCTGCCTAGCTGTCACATGGGTCACATTGTAAGCAGTTGTGCCTGTTCAGTTTTTCAAAAAGTTTAGAATATTTTTATGTACATTTTTTTTCAGAACAGAAACGAAAAATAGATATTTTGTTTCCAGTTTAAAATTGTTGTTATGGGAACATAAATGTGATCGTTGAATTTTTAAAAGTTAGCAAAAATATCGCTGTAAGTAGCGCTCTGTTTGCGACGTTCATTTATCTGTAAAACAGTGTTCGCTATAGGGATAATACTGTATCTTTTACGAACAGATTGCTGTATTATAACCCTGTAGAAACAACTTAGAATTCCGAGGAAACAGAACCAAGAGTGGTAAATAGGTCACTTTGTCACTTTTAGTCACTTTTCTTTCTAGTTTAGTCACTAGTCACTTTTTCCTCTTCTGAATTTAAATTATTTACATTCGCCCCATCAAGTTCACCCGTCTTAATTTCCGGCGTCGGGATGTGACGAACCCATCGCCCAGCACATTGCACTTACGTGTTGCAGTTAGCCACTAACTGTCGGTTTTTTCCTTATGTTTCTGGTGTTCATAGTCCTCCACTCTGTATTATTTTCTAGAATGTGGTATAAATTCAAAATTCCGTTTTCATATAATAGCAGTATCATGTAAACCAGGGAAAGTTACTGCCAAAATTCAGTTGCCGTCATTCAGGTTCATTTCCGAAGATCATTGGCTTTAAACGAGTGGCTTTAGACGAGTGGCTTTAAACCAGTGATGGACAGGGGCATAAAGTGTGTGAGTGGGCAGTAAAACATAGTGACTGTGAATTTTTTTGTTAAGTTTGCAACAAGACAATTAGTGTTTCAGCTAAAGGCTTCCAAGCGGTAACACAACATGCCAGCGCAGTACAGCATAATAATGAATGTCACATTAAACTTTCACCCGGACAATTACATCTTACTTCACATAGTATACCTAGTACAACCAAAGGTGTCACGGTCACTGATAGTTCTAATTTGGGTTTATATTCTACTAAAGACAGTGCGACGACTGCAGAGCTGATATGGACAATGAAGACTATTGCTAGTAATTATTCATTCTCATCATGGGATCACATTGTTGCAGTGTTTAACGCAATTTTTCCTGGTGCTGTTCCTGAGTTTTTCGTTAAGCCGCACAAAGCTGTACTACCTCATCACTGATGCCTTAGGACCATATTTTAGGGACTGTGTCTTAAAATATATGAAAGGTTCTTTGTATTCATTGTGCTACAATGAAACGACAAACAGTGGTGGCAAGGAGGAGCTCCAAATTATAGTTAGATAGCAAATCGTTTCGCAACATTTGAAAGCTTTTTTCATAGGGAAAGCCACAGCAGAAGATATTTGTGACAAATTAATGAATGCTGTTAATGGAGCAAGCCTTTATCTTCAGAATTTGCTCATGCTTGGAAGTGATGGGCCGAACGTTAACAAAAAGTGACGCGTCTCGTAAATGAAGAAATTAATGTAGTTGGTAGAAAAGGTCTTGTTGATATTGGATTGTGCAGTATTCATACCATACACAATGGTTTTTTGAAAGTAATGCATGAGCTGGGAGAAGATGCTTCAGATTTGATTACTTCTATATATAAATTTTTTAATGGGTGGCCTTCAAGGTGTGAAGATTTCAGCACAATTCAAAGGGATCTTAACTTCCTAAACCATCAGTTTATCAAGCACTGCACTTCAAGATGGCTTAGCATTGAAATTGCTGCAGCCAGGTTATTGGAACAGTGGGATGGTGTTTTGTCATATTTTCTTACATTTTTCCCACAAAAGAGACCTGAGATACCCAAAAACAGTAATGTCTTACAGATGATCGTAGGAGTGCTAAAATTGTCAATGATTAAGGCAGAATTGCTTTCCATTTGTTCTAGTGCCAAACTTTTTACATGCTTTACCGGATAATTTCAGAAAGATATCTCTTTGATACATCTTCACAGTGAACTAGTTGCATTACTGCAGGCTCTTATAAGCAGAGTATGCAAACCAGAAATTGTATGTTCTAGTAAGAAAAACCTCAACTCTGACATCTTTGTTGAGCCAAACCTTCTTCCTCTCAAGAAAATTGTTTGTGGAGATGGTGTTTCAGAGGTACTGAAAAGTGCATGTGATGATCAACTTTGTTTTTGAAAAATGTTCAGAGGCCCTATGTACGTGCTTGTAAGCACATCATTGATAAAGCTCCTGTCTCACCATCTCACCTTGTGCAGCATTTCCGCTGCATGCATCCAGACGAGAGGAAAAGTAGTCGTAGTTGTCAAGATATTGTACGTATTGCGCGATGTCTTCCAATAGATATTCGGAGGATGAGTTAATGGATGAATGGAAACTGCTTCAGCTTGAAAATTATGAAAAAGGAAGCAAGGAACAGAGAATTGGCATATTTTGGCAAAAGTTTTTTGGGAAAAAAAAAGTTACAAATTTGGAATATTGACATATCCTAATGCAGCAAAAATAATTAAAGCCTCACTGTCACTTTCCCATGGAAATGCTGATATTGAAAGGCGGTTTTCAGTTTCTGGTAAAGTATTGACAGATGAGAGAGTATCTATGTCGGAGAGGACTTTAAATGCTGTATTGACAGTGAAAGATGCCTTAAACAGTAAAATAATAATTTTAAAAAATCCAGAATATGTACCCATCACGGAAAACCTTCTTTCTATAGTAAGAACTGCACACAGAAGTTATAACTACTTAGATGAACCAAAAAGGCAGAGAGATTTAGAAGTGAATAGAAAGATTGAAGAAGAGAAAATAAAATTGAAACAAGCTAAAGCTGAACAGGAGCTGCAGAAAGAAAGGAAAACAATAGAGCAGAAAGAAAAAGAGCTAAAACATAAACGGCAAGAAGAGGAAAGAAAACTTAAAGCCGGTGATACACTGCTTGACAAAGCAAATGAGCGTCTTACAAAGGCTTTGCAGGAAGGATGTTTAGAAGAAGTAGAAGTTGCTCAGGCAATGTTACAAGATGTGTGTAGAGTGAGAAAAGAAGAAAACCAGCAGAAAGTGTTGGCTGATAACCTACAAAGAAACTTGGAGAAAAAAATCTACACTGCTGACAACATTCTTTAAAAAGAGGTCCAAAACCGACTGAAAGTGACCTCTTGGTCTTCGTCTTGTCTGTCATATGTAGCGTGCATCAGCCAGGAAGATATTTTGTGTTTCTTTACTGTATTATTGTATTAAACTTAAATTTCTTTATAGTTCTTTGTGGTATTTACTGTATATTAAAACGCCATTGTAATTACAAACATTTAATTAGTTACAGAGAAAATTTTTGAAATGGAAATACTCCACCTATGATGCTATTGGAATTATTCATTATTTGTAGTTATGTTCATTGTATTAATTTTTTGTGTTATTTTAAAATAAGTGATTGCAACTGTTTTTGCACCTTTATGCTTACACGTAAGTAATGTGAAGAAATGTAAAATATTCAGTATGTAATACTGATTGTATTGGTTTTATATTTTTAGTTACAATTACTTTTGCAAATGTTCTTTTTTTTTTTTTTACTTTATCATACATGGGTAGAAATGTATTATGATTGTCATAATTATTTTGATAAAAAATTATTTGAAATTGTTAGAGAAAATGTTTATATTTAAGTTGTTGAGGTGAGCGTTGGATGGCCATGGGGATGGTGGAAGCCGCATAATACGTGTATTCCATTTTCCATCGCCGTCGCAATGCTTCCTTGTTTATGGCCGGGCGTGATCTTGATGCGTTTAACATGTATTACTAGGGAGGCTCCTTAAGGGCGCCGCCTACCTATCGCCTGAATTGCGTTGCAAGAGTGTTTTAAATCCGCGGTTTTTTTTTTTTTTTTTTAAGCCCTTTGAGGACGGCACAAGTTACTAGCTCCGAGGACAAGTTTTAAGTGAACTGCCTATATTCTGCACTACAGCAATATCGTTTTGGTTGGTCTCTGTATTTCCACTTTCCATTCTCCTATTGGTCCTGGCTAACAGGACACGCCTTGCAACGTTTATTATTGTTTGGCCATCGACCAATGAAGTCACGCGTTGGCTATGTACCAATTATTGTATCGCGATAGAATTATCAAGTTTTACAATCCATCGGGTTCGTCTGAAAAATGATTAAAAAGGACAATATTATTCTTACAAACTGAAATGTTTACTAGTTGTCATTTTTTACTTAGATTCCGATAAAGTCTAGCGAAATAGTAAAACTATAAAAGTGTGAGCTTTGTATTCAAGAGCAAATAAATTTCCACATAAACGTATCCGCGAGTGTATACATGCATACTCCTCAAAGGGTTAACGACACCACTAAACGCGTTCCCATAGTACCGACTAAGAAAATAAAACACACTTCAGACGAATTACGAATGAAACTCTCGATACATCACGCGCGTGGTAAATGGTGTTTCCGAGCCCTCTGACATAGCTAAAAATGGCTTTTCCACACTGCTGTATCTCACAGTAGGCCTACACTGTTTGGTGACATGCAAAACAATTACAGGGACCTGCATTGAACTTTACTTTAGACTTTCCAGCAATAAAATGATAAGGGCCATCGCTTGAAGTTCCATAGGTACACGTTGCACGACAGAAACTTGCGCGCCACTTCAGCGCCTTGCGGTTGGACACTGGGTATACGCTTGCCACTTAGCTTCAAACGCGCTAAGAAGTTTGAATTAGGCAGTAAGACACGCGTGGAATGCGTGCTGTTGCGACCCAACAGTCTTCTTGGTATAGGCCGTTCACGGTAAAATGAGCACTTTCTGAAGTTGTTTTATCAGACATAATAGCTCTCATTGTGGCATGTGACTTTTGTTTTTTTTTGGTATGGTGAATGTATACACTGTGTTTATTACTCACATGGCAGGGTTTACATTAACAAGTGGTTGAAACAAAAAAGTAACTAGGACTTCAAAAGTGCTCGCTTTACCGTGAACGGTCTATAGCCACGTGAAACCAGTTTTCCAAGTCGCGGAGTGCTACGAGCAAGCAGCCCGTGGAGCGTCGGTTGGAGGATAGAGGAAGAAATAAAGAACGAAAGCACTTTCGTCCGCGAGCCGTCGGGCGAATGTCTGGCCGTCCGAAAGAAGGGTTGGAGAAGGAGTAGCGAAAGTGTCTTATAAAGACATTCCGGGTGCGTGTGTCGACGGGGAAGAAGACCTGAATACAATTTGGTGAATGCGTGGCGATGGGTGGGGAGAGTGGAAGAAAGCTGTCTCGGCCGCTCCCGGGGAAGTAAACGGGACAGCCGGGATTGTTCGTTCGTCGCCCGCAATCACGACGCGGGGACGTGATGACTTGGGACCGGAGGTGGGGGTCCTTCTTCTTGCCTCGGCGTCTCATCACGGAGTGACGGCTGCCCGGTCGTCTACGGTTTCCTTTGTGTGGAGGTTGTGCGGCGTCTCTCCGCCTAGCGCAGAGCGTCGCCTGATGAGCTCCGTGATTGTGTTGGTGCTGTCCGACACGTCCCGCCTGCCAACTGCCTTCGTTAGTGCTGCGTGGGTTTACAGCGCTCACGTCATCTGCGCGGCAACCAGTCAGTGTCGGTGTTCCAACACTAAAACTTCTATTATGCCAATAGGACTGTCATAACTCTTAGTGGATGGGGTCTACAACTCTTTGCAAAATGTTATTACGTTTCCTCCAACGAAGGTTATGCAATTTATCTTCGTAAAATGACAGGTCTGTTTGTGAATTAAAAAGTATACCAATTGCCACGCGTCGGCTTGATCACGTGATTTTGACACTTCTGCCAGCTGGTCGTGAGCCAGTGATGAGGTCATGCGCAGAACATGAAAAACAGCATCATCTCCGCTGAGGGGCCGCTGTGGTGTAGTTGTCAAATTACTCACTTTCCACCAAGGCGAACCGGGTTCGATTCCCGGTGGGGCCGCTCCCCGGATTTTCGCGCGTGGGAATCGTGCCGGACGATGCCGCTGGTCGACGGGTTTTCTCGGGGTTTCTCGTTTCCCCCGCCTTCACATTCTGGTGTTGCTCCGTACTCGCCTTACTTCACCCTCATCAGCTCTCAGGACTCAGTTGTTAAAAGCCGTGTTTCATCTAACGTTCGGAAGACTGAAAAAGTCACATATTAAGGTGAATCGACATTCTCTGGATTTAGGGAGGACGAAGTCTAGGAAACAAACTCCATTGCAGATAGTAGGAACAGAGCCTGTAACTTTCAGAGTGGCGTTCTGGTATGATGAGACGTGAGCATGCACTCTGGGACCAGCTACGATAGGCATGGCATTAAAGGAAAAATTAATATTAGAGTTTTAGATTTGATCTTTTCAGAGATATGAACTGTGGTTTAGATTTGTAGTTGAAATATTTAGTACAGGTTGTCAGGGCATGTAGCATAACTGTATACGTTGCCAGAAGTTTGTGTTAAATTTAAAGCTGCAGGTTGCTCGTGACTTGATGGGAGGAGCGGGCTGAATGGGCCGGATAACAGTCCTCCCCCCCCCCCCCCACTTTCATAAAACGAATGTATTTGCATTTAAAAAGCGCAAGCAAAGTTTCATCAGAACTTTTCTGTTGAATTGGCTGTTACCTAGTGCTCGCGCATGAAGTATCATCATCATCGTACAGTTTGTAATCCTATTTTGTAGTGCACAATTTTGCAGCAGTGCCTCGTGAAAATGTTGTTGCCTTTCGTCGTGCCACAAATCAGAAACACAGCGACTGTTTCTATGGCATAATGGTCGGACAGACGCCTTCACAGTGGCAAACCGAATTCTATTTTCAGCAGGACCAGATCCAGACTATCGTATATGGGAGTCCGTGGCGGACGTTTCCGTTTGCTGGTGAGTTTTCTCGGGGATCTCCCGCTTCCGCCACCACTGCATTCCGCGCGTGCTCCGTCTCTAACCAAGCTTCATTCCCGCTACTCGAGTGAGTGAGTTAAGAGATTTGGGCGGCTCTTGACAGCGAGGTCTCGAAAGTCGATGATGAGTGTGAAGTGAGGCGAGTATGGAGCGACGCGGGAATGCAAGGACGGGGGAAACGGGAGATCCGGAGAAAACTCGTCGACCAGCGGCATCGTCCGGCACGATTCCCACAAGCGAAAATCCGGGAACAACCTCGCCGGAAATCGAACCCGATTCGCCTTGGTGGGAGATATATAGTCTAATTACTAAATAAATAAATATAATAAAAAATGAATCTATATAACTAATATAATTGTTGTTTAAATTGTATAGGCTGTTCACGGTGAAGTGAGCACTTTTTAAGGTCCATCCAACAGTCATTAAGCACTAATAAATATATTTTATTACAGCCTCGGGCATTAAATTTTGAGGGTGGTGAAATGTATACACTGTGTTTATCGGTCACATTGCAATGTTTATATTAAAAAGCAGCTGGAAGATGGAAATTGGATGAAAAGAAAATTTATAACGGCCTTAAAAAGAGCCCACTTTACCGTGAACAGCCTATAGTAGTTATGATAGAATTGAACACCTTGGATGACTGTACTACTAAATAGGGCGGGTGGTGTTAGAAAGCGTAATTTATTCTGAAAAAAAAAAAAAAATCTTAGCCTATGCAGTTTCCTTAAGCGGCAAGAGGAAAGTACAAATATACGGGCGTAGTAAGTTTTTATAATTTGACAACGTAGTGACGTGCAATGTGGGGAGGGGGGGGGCACTATTCTCCGAGATAAGAGCCGCAAGTCAGCGACTTGAGCAGGAGTGAGGAGAGTTGCACTTGCTGTAGCTTTCGCGCCGAGATGTAACACCCTGCGCGCAGCACTGCAGGAATCTCTCCTGACACGCCGCGCCGGCAAGTTCATTGGCCGAGACTGCTGCAGCTTTGGCACGTAGTGAAGACGCGTCTGAAACGTCTTCGTGTTCCTTGCCTCACGCGTCAGAAATTTCTGCGAACTGCTTCCTAGTGGGGAACCAAATTATTGTTCCCGTCGTAATTAAAACGAATGTTTTGTGACCATTAAGGCCAATGTCACGGTTTTTTTTTTCTTCTCCAAATATTAGATATTTTTATCTGTTAAGCTCCTGCCACACTGTCAATTTTTCCGTCAAGCTGCTTCAAATAAGTTTGGTCAAATAAAGTTGGATAGTTATGACGTCATTGACACGTCATAAACGCCGCCATATTTGACTGAGAAAGTTGGATGCCATCAGTTTCCATCAATTTGAAAATTGGACCGGTTCTGAAATTTATTTTATGTTTGACGGTTCCAGCCAATCAGAATCATGCACGACGAAAATGGACGTCAAGAAATTTAAAGTAAGGAACAATTACTGGAAACGTAAGTAAGTTATGAAGAATTAATTTATGTAGAAACTGTCGAGACATTATTGCTATTTTAAGTGAATATTGCACATACGAACTCAGAGGCATTAATTCCATTGTACAGGAAACATACTATCTTATAAGTAAAATTTTAGTTTAGTAATGAAACGAAAATAAATTACAATATTACTTTCATTTCTTCCTGTAATGGACCGCATGGAAAAACAAAAGCAACATCTCACTATAAAAATAATTTTAAAATAATACTTCAAATTAGATTCTCCCAATAAAAAAATTTGACAGTGACAAATTTTCAAACACATTCAAGATTATTTGATAAAATTTGTTGTAAGGATAAATTTGATGGCCGTATTTTGTCTTAAAATTTTTTGTCAAATATAGTCGAAGGCAAAAATTTGTGACAGGGGCCTTATGTTTCACTCATGCATCAGGTTTCGTCTTGGTTTTGGATTTAATCAATTTTAAGTTAAGTCTGGCCTTTCTCGTGACCCCTAAGATATCTGCATCTTAGTTGTCTATATTCTTCTGAGTTGTCTTGTGTATCGTTCAAGTAGTATTGCTGGTGTTTCGAAAAAATTAATTTATCTTTTATAAACTTACCCTTAAGTGTACTTCCAATAGTTTTACACATTTTTATTGATTTCTTCAATTTTTCCCGCAATCACTTGTAAATGGCCAGGCTGCATTATGAGAACTGAAATAAATTTTCTTTTCATTTATATTTAACTGTAGATCTCGCTCGGAATCGTTTCGACTTAGTTTCTGGACTTGACTTTCTAGATCGTGCTCTTGTTGGCAGTTGATGTTTAGATTTCAGAAACGAAAGATATCGAACAAGGCTTCTGCACAAAGTATCAAGGTAAGTCCAAAAAGTCAAAAAGTAAGTTCCCCTGATTTTTGTATGCGAACGAATAAAAATAGATCAAGATAAAAAAAATACCTTTTTAATTTCGGCACCATTCCTCAATTTTCGACCTAATCACACAATTTATTTAAGCATTCGTCATAAAGTACAGTGAGGGTTTCCATTCCCGGACGATAGAATGTGGCGTTCTGCTGCTAAGCCATTTCACCACTGTCTTTCACTTCGTCGTCGCTGCAAAATCTTCTGTCCCATAGATGGTCTTATTGTACGACGAGTGGAGTTCATTCATTAATAAGCCAGGCCTTATACTGTGCCGGTTTATTCCCACGCACACTTTGTCCTTCACGTCGCGGCACCTTCTATTTTAATTGTCAGGAGAACACTTGATCTCTGTTCAGATTCCCTTACGGGCATTACCTGTGGAAGTGTCACCAGGTTAACCTTTACCGTTGACGGCGTGCAGTTTATGTGGTCGACACTCGAGGTTGGTTCGCTTTTAACGGAGCCTATGACAGGCGGTGTGGAGGAGGGATGTTGACTGAAGTCACTCGTGTTTATAAGACACGGAATTTTCTGGACCTGAGAAGTATCCTCAGGTATCCACGACACGCCTAAAAAATAACTTCATCGGCATCATGAAAGTCCTGGTAAGTGGTAATCCTACAAACAGTATTTAGCGTGTATATGGTTTTAAGGTTCACCAATAATTCATTATTTCATATTCGCATGAAATCCGGTTCAAATTGTAAAGAATACTTGTAATTATTATTTTCTTAAATAAAAAAAAATGTACAGCATATTTTACTCACATTGGTCCGTCTATATCACAATTTTAGTGTTTTTGAGACGTGAAACCAATTTAGTCAACCTCACTTAAAAAGGATAATTCACATTGCAATGAGATACTGTGAGTCATGTCAAGGAATTTTCAAAATCAGTATGTGGAATGGTTTCGCAATTTTGAGAAATTTCTTAATAATAAGGAAATTATTGCATATATTTTATTTACAGCAGTCTATGATATTTGTAAAGTAAGTTTTTCTAACTCTACAGTAAAGTTAATTAAGAGATAGCCATTCAGTCACCCTTATTAAATTTATTGTAAAGGATTTCGTTTATTGTATATATACATCCCAGAAACACTGTTGTAATTTTGACACGTCGTAATGCAAAATCTACATAGTCCATTCTCGGCTACTTCAAACTTTTCTGAAGCCCATGCTAAAGTTCTACTTTCAGGATATTCTTCCGCCTAATGCAAACAAAGCGTAACCGAGTCCACAAAATTACACCAAAGGGATAACGCACCGTAATCGTGCGCACTCAGTGTAATAATATTTTGCACAATGACTATTAAGATTACTTAACGGCAACAATCAATTCTCGGATTGTCATTTATGAATCCGTTCCGAACATAATTACAGTAAATATCGGGAACAAAGACTTCTGTGCCATTTTTCTTGGACTTCATGCTACGAAATTATTTTCGTAAAAGCATTAACGTCTCTTTCCTGCTTTTTATATTTAATATTTAATATTATTTCTGCATTAAGCGAAACACCTAGTCCGATTATGGGAAAAAATACATCAGTATAATTAAGTAATTATGTTATTTTATTGCATTCAGAGGCGTAAGTACATTAAATATTATCCTTTACATCTTTGACCGTTTCAAATACACAGTTAATCGTATATTACTTGGGCTGCTTTATACTTTCCCAAAAATGTTTACGAACGCTTACTGGCAACGATAAATAAAGGGTTAAATATGTACGCTGAAATATGTACGTATGTATGTGTGTGTATAAATATATATATACATATATACATACACACATACACACACACGCGCGCCGAAGGAATGAACATAGCACTCGTTGAAAATGTACACTGTAAAAAAAATTTGGTATGATTCCCAAACATGTATGGGAAATTTTTAACCCAGACACGTATGGGAAATTTACCATACATGTCTTGTAACATTCCAATACATGTATGGAGATTTTCCTATGTACAAATGGTAACATTTCAATACAAATTCCTAACCAGATTAGTAAATATACTATACTAGTATGGTACTGTTACTAGACACTTGTATGGGAATAATCACATACCATATTGGCAGCTGTAGTACAGGCGTATGGTAACTTTACCAGACATATGTATAGAAATCATCACATACCATTTTGGTAGCTGTAGTACACATGTATGGTAACTTTACCAAACAGATGTATAGGAATCATCACATACCATATTGGCAGTTGTAGTACACTAGTATGGTACCTTTACCAGACATGTGTATAGGGACATTCACACCCCATATTGGCAGCTGTAGTGTGCAATTATGATACATTTACCATACATATGTACAGGTATCATCTCAAACCATAATGGTAGCTGTTATACACAAGAGTGGTATTTTTACCAAACAAGAATAAGTCAGTTTGCACAAATAGACACTTCAGGCAGATGATGAGTGGCTTCTTGGCACGTGACTGTGAAATGCAGAGCTCATCAGTATACACACTACCAAAACTGCGAGGAAAGTGTTATTTATGCTGCATAATAAAGAAGAATATATATATTTTGTAACAATGTATACTATTATGCTGGAATTACATTATTTTAATGTTTTAGAAATCACATACTAATAAAAGTTTTTTTAATAAAAAAATAAAAAAATAATTTCATTATGGATGCTATAGAAAGCACATTCCAATTCACTTATAGAACTTTTGTGGCTGAAATGGAGGAGAAAAAAATCAATTTACAATCAAAGTAATTATGGCACTCTTACTTCTTTATTTCATAAAATGCACTTTCTAAAGCTTATAGCATGAAAACACGCTTCAATTTTGATTACAAACGTACTCTAATTACATGATTTTAAAGCAAGATAAGTAAATTCTTGCAATACATTTTACAATTATACAAAATATATGCATTCTTCTTTCATATGTAACGCAAATGGTACCTTTCTGACAATTTTGGTAGTGTGCATACTAACGAGTTCTGCACGTTGTACAGTCAGGCATAGTGCTTCATTGGATGCCCATCTCCTCCTACCTGAAGCTACCAAGACTTGGAGCTTTTACGTTTTCCTATTGCCTTGACTCAGGCCAAATTATTAACAGTGACATGCCACACTCTACTGCTCATGTTTAATTTCAATTGTATACTTAAGAATGAGCCAAGAAATATGAAGAATTCCCAAGTTCTGTGTCTTAACTCTTAAGTTATGAATCGTGTACAACCCCTAAAAATGACTGCACACCAACATTTAGAGTTTGTCAATCAGGTGATACCTGTACTAGAAGTGTGTACAAATGAAACATACCCCCTCACGTAGTTTGTCCTCAAAATTACTTGAATACCAAATATACAGGAACTATACAATACTGCTACAGAGGTTATTTATTCTATGTGTGTATGCCTTGAAAGTTCCCTAAAAATTATATAGGTATGTAGAAATAATAAGATTTCTGGTATTGTAAATACATGGATGGCAAATTTACAAGACCAAAATATAACACTAGCACATTACCAATTCAGCAAGCTGTTCTTTGCGCAGTTCTCATGTAAGAACTGTATTTTACGCTCAGGAAGCCTATTCTGAATAAATTAGAAGTAGAAATTAAGCACTTTAGACATATAATTGTTGAAGTGTGAAGTGATTTAGTTAATACACAATGTAAAGTGTAAGGGAAATATATATCATCTTTCATTACTGATATTCTAAAAGGAATGCATCCACAATACACAGGTTCTAACTAAATCAATTAAGCAAATCGAGCAAAAAACTGTGAAAGCAAAAAATTAAGCGTACAACTTCGGAGTATCCCTAATTTATGTATTCTTCATTACTCTGCAACAGCGGTTTCACTCAGCTTCGTATAAATGAGTGAATGCAATGTGCATGATGAATGGAACTTGCAAACTGTGAAAGGGCATAATGTGCAACACCTATCAATAAAGATGTACAAATTCATTGTAAATTTTCCCCTTTACTCAAATGCATCACTTCAAGATAGTTTTTTTTTTCTTTTTTTGGCTAAGCTGATACTATTTCAATTTATCTTTTACCAAGACTTGTTTATGTAACACTTTTTTTTCTTTCATTTTTCTAGCATGACATATGGCACATTAGTATATCTGTTATCGCTATATATAAATTCCATTGTGCGTGAGTAAACCGCATCATCACTGACAAACCACTGAACCAATTCTGATCATATTCACACCATATGTTATTGAGGTGGCGGGTAAGGTTTTCAGTTGTGTTTCATTGTTATTTTTTTTAATTCCAATAGGTGGCGCTGTAGTTTAACTTCCATATTTATGGGCAGATTTTGCTCATACACATTAAGAAGGCAAAATAGCACATGATCACGCGCTGCACAAACTGAAGAGGAACGAACATAAAATGAAGAAGCACACAGCAGCACGATCATAAGATAAGCGCGTGCACGCCAAACAGATTCTAATAGACAATTATGTTTGTTGATCTAAAAGATAAACATGCCAGCGATACCACGGTCAAAACAAAACATTGGTCGATGTACCCGACGTAATAGAAAAGGCAAAATAGAATGTGAAAATGTGCTGCACAAACTGAAGAGGCAAGAACACAAAATCGAGGAGCACACAGAAAAATCATAAGATTAGCACGTGCACGTCAAAAGGCGAAACAACGTTCGTCGAGATCATCTAGATGGCTTTATATACATATTCACTATGGATTAAAAAGGCGAAACAATGTTCGCTAGGATCACCTAGTATTCCCATAAAAATGGTTAAGTCTCTCTGCCAATCACATGAAAAATAATAGGAAATGCAGAAACAAACAAAAAAAAACAGAAGCAAACACCACAAACGTATTTGATACACCATGTTTATTTCCACAAGTTGCAAAAACACCAGTATTTTTTCATTTGATAAAAACAACTATTCTCAACAATAAAAAAAATTAGAATTAGTTTAAATAACGTCCAGTGTACCTACAGATGCAGCAAGTAAGAATGTGTGTTTTTGTTGACACTTGAAAATACATTTTGTCTACTGATGTGTAAATTTCTTCAGGCTGCTTTGCAGTTTTCTGATGCAAGCATCAGATTCTATGTTGCTGCTTTGTATTCTTACTCCTTGCCATTACATACAGAAGCTGTCTGATACAAAATGCATTTAAAATGAGTGGAGAATGTGTATGTATAATTCTGATTGTTACATCTTAAAGTAGTGTTGCCAGATATTCAGAGAGGATAAGTCAGTACAAATGTTGGTGACGTTGCTTTTATGACTCATCCTAAATTAATAAGGCATCAAACATGTACTAAACAGGGCCAAATTATACATTTTTTTAAATTTCAAATATGTTGTAGATTATATTCAGTCATGAAAATACATTTTCAGGTATATCTTGAGATTGTGGAAAGTCAGTTATTTAAATGCCATGAATGTGTTTGAAACAAATGAACATTTCATCTTCAAAGGATGTTACAATCACTAATTTGTAATCACATTAACTTTTGCTAGATTGTACAGTTGAAATAAAAAATTGTAACATTGAGCTGTTACAGACAAGAATAGTACGCGGAACACAATTAGCATAATCTGAATTTTTCTGGGTAAATCTGTAGATATAGCAACCCTAATTATTATAAATAGCATTGACTGACAGGCTACAAAAACATATCAATTTTAGACACATTATTCTCACCTACAGTTTATTCATAGTTTCTTCACACTTTTTGAATTATATTACAAATCACAAGCATTTTATACTTATAATATAAAATTATATAAAAGTATGTTATTTTTAACCATATTAAATTCTTCCGTGTATTTTGTATGTGAATTGTAATATTTTGGTGTAGCTTTCTATACTTGGTTAAACTTTCTTTACATAAGGCAGAGCAATGGCTAGAAAGTAGAACTTAAGCAGGCCAGGCTTCAGAAAAGCTGGAAGTAACCATGAATAGACTATAAAGGCTATTCACGATAAAGTGAGCACTTTTGAAATGAACCTTTGAAAAAAGTCACTGCCGGTGTCACGTATATTTTAACGGACGTACTAAGTGACATTCGCCCCGTAAAGTTGGTAACGATGGAGGGAAAGTAGTTCCATATCTTAACGTCGGATAAAAAGTGTTAGGTAACAATTTGTGATAACTTAAATTATTTATTTCCCTCTTTGGTTTTCTTTTAATGCAGTGAAGTGTAAAAATTAGCAGATTTGTAAAATATTTACTTTCTTAATAATGTTACAGTTTCACTTGACCGACGCATAAATAAAGTGATGATGTCCATGGCAATGTTAATCTTACATAAGGCGGAAGAATACACAATGTATACACAAGTAGATCTTCAGCAGGGCTTTCAAAAGTGCTCATTTAACCGTGAACAGCCTATAGTAATAATTACACACAAAAGTAAACACTAGAAACAAAAAATGAACTAACACTATGACGCTGGCTAACAGCCAGCAGCGTTACGCCCATGACGGCGCTCACCACTGACACGTGGGCATGTACATGTGCATAGAGGCTCCAATTTGAACGTTCCCATAACGGAATATTAATTTGCAGTGTAAAATGTGTTTCTTGTTTTCTTTCCAGGGTCAAAGTGCTTTAAGTGTTTAAAAATGTATGTTTAAAAATATTGCACAGTGTGTGGTTATGAATTCAAAATGCGTGCTGCACGAAGACTGAGGACAGTATTATTCCGGCGTGAACGCGGTCATAAAGGATCTTAAAAGAATACAAGATTTTTACAATTTAAAAGCAAAATGAAAAATAATATTTAAATTATTTTTGTACCATTTATTTTATAAGATAAAAGTTTTACTGGGCGTGCATAGCACTTCCGTTTATGTAAACCCCTTAGGCAGCCATGGTAGGTCCGTGAGACGCTTGCCTCGGCGCAGTCGTTTCTCAAAGGTCTGGCGAGGTAAGACGCTGTTATGTACGCACTTCAAACTTTTTGCACTGATGTAGATTACCATAGTTTATCCTTAGTATACCGCTTAACCTTTGCTTACATAAGTTTTTGCCAGATATTTTCCCCAGCAATATGCTTCCACTTAGCCTAACAATTTGTGCCTTTGTGGCTTTTTAAAATGTAAACGAGGAGAAGGGAGGAAAGATGTCTGAGAGGCCACGCGGCCCGCGCAACTTTGAATCAGACACCATCCGCCTATATTAAAGGTATTTCAGTGTAATTTCTGTATAATTGCTGCGTGCAATATTATGGGCTTTAATTCTATGTATGTATTTGAGGGTATTTTTAATGTTTAATTGTTTTACGGCCATATTATTTGCGACCACGTGGTTCATAGCCGCCAAGTCAGTATCTGTGCCATCCATGCGCTCTGAGGGTTTATTTGTGTAATATCATGTGTGCCATGATTTGTTTCAGGGTTTTATGTATTTCTAATTCAGGGTTCTGTGTATTTTTCATGTAATTGATGCTTTGTATGTTTGACCACGCGGTCATTTCAATGTTTGATTTTCGTGCCATCCGGCTTGTTACTAGTCCAAAACCAATTCAGTATACAAAAGAATAATTTTCTCAACAGAAATAATAATTTGTTTGACCAGAATTTTCCGTTTTTGTGGAGAAATACTGAAATTTCACCTGCACCACGCACTCCGCTGCAACACTTATCCAGCGGCATCTGCGCCATCTAATTTTGCTTTCACACGCTTGCGTGTTTATTGTGACCATTCATGTTGCTTCCCATCTTGTTCCAGTTGTATTTGTATCATTTTGTGTAATTTGCACGGTGGTATTATTTCCATCCTAGACGGCTGTGTGTATAGGTTGCCACCACACTAACCACGTGCTGGAAGACGGGCCCCTACGAGTTTGCGCTAGTGATGCCAAATAATCACACGTGTTCGCTCATTCATTTCATTATTCTCTGCGCCCTGTCTTCAGCAAAAATCGTCAGTCCACCCTAGCGGCTGTCGACCTCTTTCCTTGTGAGGAATGTGTTTTCTAACACCACAGGGAAGTCATCCATCTAGGAGTGCGCTAGATTAATTCCGACCTTTGGAGCACCCGAACGGAGTTAGCTAGACACGTCCTAGTGTAATTCATAAAATTAAGAATCCTGGCACGATTTTGTATGAGTGGCAAAATAAAAGCAAGGCTAACAGTGTATCAAGTATTTCTTTGTAGTGACAGCAACCTCCTGCCAATATTTCACTGTCCAGTGTTTAGTAAAGAGTACCGGTGTTTTGCAAGTACGTTCGGGTGAGACGGACGGACACACAGAACCTACAGCATCTCTGAGAACCCTGAGTCTCACCAGTGCGGTGGCTGTGAAACACCGCTGGCGCCCATCTACCGTAAGTTTACTGTGTCACAGTTCGTCTCGCGTCTCAACCGATGGCGTCAATTAATCGAAACATAACTTATGTATGTTTTTAATATTGCAAAGTAAAAATATATGTTGTATTGCATTTTTAAATATTATACACAACTTCAGCTTGAAAGGGCAGACTTTTATTACTGGTGAAGAGGAAAATTAAGCTGTTAGCGAAGTGTATCCAAATCACACTGCACAGTTTGAACCTGTGCGATGTTGCAGCATTCAAGAACTTGGTGATACTTGCTTAATGTGTTGACGGCTAACTTAAACACACACTATTTGTGGAGGTAAATCACTTTACTGTGAATTAATACGTTTAATTCTTAACAATTTCATCTCTAACAAAAGGGAAGTTTAGAGATGTTAAACCCAACCTATCAAGTATAGGTTGAGCTTAACATCTCTAACAGCTAGGTCATTAGAAACTAAGCAAGTTGCTGAGAGAAGCAGGAACTGGGTAGGAATCTGCCATGTTATGTGCTAAGGAGCGAGCCCAGCATTCACCTGGAGTGATCTCCAGAAACCATGGAAAACTGCAATCAGAATGGCTGGACCAGGAATGAAACCTACATTCGTCTTAATGTGAGCTAAGTGATTTGCCACTGTGTAACCTCGCTCTCTTACAAGATATCAAAACATTAAAAAATAAGTTATTGAAATAATTAGCCTACTTTTCAGTTACAGTAATTCTTGGTTCAACGGAAGTTGATTCACAACTTTTTACACAATCATTCTGGATGTTTACATTGTGCAGGAATTTAGTATGTTAGGATTCTAGAATATCACAAAATTAAGTCATATGAAATGAAGAGAAATTAACGTGCTAACTGCCCACAAACTAAGCACAACATGACTAAGACATTGTTGCGATAGTATGTTAACTAATTCTGACTGAACATTATTATCTTGGATATAATATGTATATATTAAAGATAGGAAAAAATCTTACAGTAAATATGCAAATGGTTTTATGGTTAGTACTAAATGTACTTGCAGGTTTAAATTTTAAACTTATGATATGTGTTATATTTTATTAATTCAAATTGGTACACATTTCCATGAATACACTGAATACATTTCACATTAAGGAAGAAAGGATAACCTTATGAGAGCACACTTGGTTATGTAACTCACATTGTCACAGTTATAGTAATTTTTGTGTGATCAATCTTGTACTTTGTCAAGATATTTGAAATTGCTTAAGAACACTCCCTAGCATTTAAGTTTTCTAAGAATTTTACACCACTCACATACAGCTTCTGTCATTTGTACATAATATATTTAATAGAACACAAAAATACACTGTCCCTTTTAATCAGTCATTACATCCCATATAATGGTCACATCTTGACCTTCGACTGTCTTTCAACTTTTGTTCCTACACTTGAGAATTCTGTGTACACAATTCCCTTAGTGGTTTCGTACACCTATTAAGTATAATACCATGTATTTTTTTTTTTTTTTTTATAAATTGGACAGAAAAACTGTAACATTTAAGTAAAATTAAAATAACAGCAAACATGGGCAAAATGCTTGTTCACTGTTAAGTATTACTCCAACTTAAATTTCGCAACCTAACTACAAAAACCAGTAAAAATGACACACAAAATGAAAATACTCCGTACATAGTAAGTGTTTCCACAAAATTCGTAATAGTAAAGCTGCCAAGGTATTTCTAGAGCGAAGTGAAAGACAATTTTTTTTTCTTAGCTATCTGAAAATTGCTGCCAACCGATATCTGATTTTACACCAATTTGCTTCCACCGAACGTTCGATATTTTATGATATTTTATGCACCACACTATCACTGTTCACTGTACACATGGTATGGCAGTGTTTCCGCATGTCTTTTCGTGCCGACTTAATATTTAGATAACCATATTATAAGCCTTCATTTTCCAGCTCCCGGTCACAATTAAAAACGGGTACTATTTCTTGCCTTCTTAACCAATTTTGCAATGTAAGCAAGCGGTTAAAATCCTGTCCTGCCAGCTAGTGGGAGAGGCCTCACCTTCCAGCTGCTTCCCACTTCCTATATGTCAGTAACCGAGACCCTGTGGTGGCGAGTACCTGTAGTTCCCGCAAGCGATTGGTACTCTCCTAACACATACGGTTTTACCCTCTCCACTATCAAGAATATAAACAACAATTCACATGAGTAAAGTCAGGAGTGTTACAAATGTTAAGTGCATAATCATTACATTAACCTAAGGAAAATACCAATCACTCATATCTACGCATTACTTTCGTCATATCACCAACATTTTTGGTTAGAATTGCCCGTTAAAAGAAAATAAAAAACACATTTAAACTATACCATCTTGAAGTTGGTTTGGTTAACTATACGTAGACCCTTTAGCTGTGCTTGTTACTGACATTCTTTCTTGATGCAAGTGAAGTGGTTTTATTTGGTAATGCAGGTAAAAAAAAAGAAGTATTAACAATTAATTGTCAACAGATATAAAATAATTCCATGTTTACATTTCGTAATGAATGTTCGAGAAGACAAGTTACTACCTTTTGAGAAATATAAACTAAGAGAGTATGGATTCTTGAGTAGGCCTAATTGTTTGTTTTACCTGCCACACTGGCAGCAAAAAAAAAATTTAGGCATTGAAATTTAATGTGACTGTAAATTACACATGATATAGGTTAGATTAAGTTATGCAGTGTATGTCAAATTAAGTATTTCTAAAGAAGCTGTATGTGCTAGCTATCAATAAGAGCTCGGCTACAATTGACATATACCTAACTCATTCACAGTTATAGCGATAATCACATACAAAACACCAAAGCATACTGGCTTGGCTACAATGATATAACGATAATAATATTAGTTTGTTTATGTTGCTACATTTCTACATTTTCTACATTTAAGTTCTGTACATATAGTTGGTAGCGGCTTTTAAAAAAATCTTTTCAATTCATCTAAGACTTTTTAAGAT
Organism: Dryococelus australis; assembly: GCA_029891345.1. Taxonomy (NCBI): domain Eukaryota; kingdom Metazoa; phylum Arthropoda; class Insecta; order Phasmatodea; family Phasmatidae; genus Dryococelus; species Dryococelus australis. Next base: position 319,924,591 of record CM056995.1, read on the forward strand.
GATAAATTATTTACATTTCAATTCTTACTGCTAACGTTAGCTAAAGGCATTACAAAACTTCCTTGGTTGCCATTATTCAGAAACACAGAAAAGAGAATATCTTCCCGAGGAATTAAGTCAATATACACACTTTCTTAATTTGTAAATAAGTTTCTCAATTGATAACGTAGTGTGTCATAATAGTTTATACATCTTAGAAATTAAGTTTTACATTAATATGTAATTTTGTTACGTGTGTCGGTCATACACTCGATAAAGTAACTTACCTGTTAAGTATTGCTTTTATAATTTGTCCTTTACATTATTATTTTGCTCTCATTTGTGGATATGTATTGGTTTTACATTAATAATAAGACATTTACTTCAGCTTTGTGTGCGCACAGATGAACAATTTTTTGTAAGTATAGTAATTCTCTTTAAATACTTTTCTCATTTAAGTTTTCTGTTTTACTGCAGTCATTGCATTCAAGGAACCACGACAATGTCCATGCAAATTGGTTTCTCGACGTGTGTGTGTTTGACAAAAATAAAATGTCGCATCCATTTGGGCCACGAGAGACAACGGAAATGTAGCTATCACCGGATCAATACTTCACTTATGTCTGTCTACAAGATCTATGTATTTTCCTGATGACTTAGTTGCATTTCACTTCGGTCAGCTGAGGTCAAACACAGCAACCATGTTTTCGAGCTGACGTTTTACTAGTCACGCTACACAGCGATGGGGCACTTAGAAAACGGTGAGTCGCGGGAAACGTTAAGTTTGCGGCAGAGTTTTTAAATGTTTGGTAATTTGTGTGGCAAGTGGTGGTGTACCTTCGGTGTGCAGTAGTGCTAGTTTATTGCAAAATCTGGGTTTGGCTGCCCTTCCAAATTATGTTTCGGCTTGTCTATGACGTCGCGTTACTTTGTCCTTTTTTAAAGTGTCGTGTTATTCCTTGTTCGGTGCCCAAGTTTAATTAATGTTTGCTATTTCACTGTTTCCGCGACTTCATCGCTAGGGCGTTAATTTTTTTCATTCGTTTGTTGTTCATTTAGTAAAGTTTTTGTCGGTCGGAGCTTTGACGGGACCTAAACGGTTATATATATATATATATATATATAACATATTTTTAATATGTTTTCTTATTGTATATTTTACATGTTTTATACATATCATATGTTACATGCTTTTAATATAATATGTATATACATATACACACATTTACACACTTCATGGGTATTGTGTACTACAACTATTATGTAATTAGTTATAAATGCTCATCATTTAGCGTCCAAAACATTTAACCAGTCCTGAAATGTAAACATTGATTTTAACATGTGGTAATCACATGGTAATGTTTGTTTACATATGGCGGAAGGATACATAATGGGCAAGAAAGTAGAAATTTAGCAGGGCTTTCAAAAGTGCTTATTTTTACCATGAACAGCCTTTACCAACTTTACTAAGTGCACACCAGTCAGTGTGGCCGTAAAACATGTGTAAGTAGGGTCAGTGACATTTTTCGTAGGTTGAATTCAAAATTGCTCACTTTACCGAGAACGTTGTATACCAACCCAGCTGGCCTTGAGCATGTGTTTGCAATTGGTTTTGTTAATGAAATGATAAAGCAATCCAGTTTTGCTTATGCAATCTATATTGTATTTTTATCATTTTATCTCTAGTGCATCTCGATAAGCATAACTCTATAGCTTATCTTGATTGACTTTGTTTTAGAAATTGTTGTATAGTTCAACAAATAAGACGGTGGAAAAAGTAATTGTTGGTATTGTTATTAAATATTTACAAAATTATCAGCTTAGGTGCTGAGTAAATGTCAAACTTACGCCAATTAATGTTTTGCTTACAAGACAATATGGCAGATATAATATTGGATAACAATGTTTGAACAAACTGACATCAGTGTAAAAATTAAGTAAATTTCTATTAATACTAGAGATATAACTATTTTAACATGTAAGTCAATACACATGAAGCATCGCTCTTATCTCTTTTTAAATATATTGCTGAGGGTTTTTTATTAGACCTAGTTCATTACATGTTGTAACATGCTGTACTGAGGTCAAACGTCTGAATTTGGCGCCTACTCCCACAAGAACTATAAAGGAGGCCATCTTGATAAAGTACCATCTGTGGAAAGATTACAAAGTTCGTTACCATCATATATGTCAAGCAGCTGGAATGTTGCTACGACTAAATAAGTCCACTGCAACTAACACTTTGGAAGTGTACTTGATAAAACTTGCACGAACAGGCTTAAGCTATGTATGAATATGGTTTCACTTGTGTTTACCAGTCAGATGCATTACACAAGTTAATACAGTTGGCGTATTTTGTATTACTCTCCTAAACGCAACAAACATCATATGAAAGTTGTTGTCACAATAAATTACGTTTACTTGCAGAATGCAGTTTAAGTACAAACAAAACTCACGTCACTCTTATTTAACCATATCGTTGTTCGTGCAGACTTGTATTTCTCACTGGTATTATCTTGTTTCGTAATTATGTGCTCTGAAAATACATAAAATGCATAACTGTTGAAATTAGAAATTTTTAAGTTTGAGGAGTAGTATACGACTGTGGTGATATGTATTAGCTCCCCAACTTGTGTGTGTCAAAATGTAAAGTCTCGTATTAGTGTTTCCAACATACAAAAGTCATTTTAATATTATCATGTTAAGTAATTGAAACAACTGCAGCCAAATGTTAAGCAGAGATTCCGATAATTTGCCAAAGCTATCAGTAGTATTTTATTTAAAAATCAGCAGTTTTAAATAAAGTTTCAGTTATGATGACAACCATCCACCATTCTCGATTAAATCATTACACAAGCAAATTGACAGTGCCAGAAAAACGGTAAATCCAATTTAAAATTAATGAATGTTTATTCTCAGGATTTACTACATAATATATTAGTAGTAGTAAAGAAATATACGTTTAGTACGCTTGTGATTTACGAGTGCTATTAAGTGTGTTTCTTTGCAACTATGTTGATGTGAAGTGTTAAAATATATTTATTGTGCGGAAATAAGAGTATTTGTGGGTTGTTGACAAATTGAATAGACACTAACATGTCCTATATAAGCCTTATCAATAATAAATCACCACTTACACGGGCGAGTACATGACGTAATTTATACTCAAGTTTTTGCGTGGAAAGTAATGTAGTGAATTGTACTCTGCAGTATTGCATTAAAGGGCTTGCGTACTGCTGTCGCCAGCCATTTAAAATGCGAAACACCTAACTAAATTAAATCTAATGTCAGAATAGGTTGTAGTTTTTACTGTGATCCTGACTAATTGATATTCGTGGGAAGACATTTGACTGAGAATTCTATTTGACTGAGCCAATCATAATGTACTGCGATACTGATTCGCAACCAGACACTCGAGTCACATGCCATTTTAAATCATCCATCCACGAAAGAGCATTTAAACAAAAGTGTTTTAGGGTAAAACTGATTTTGAAATATTATCGTGAAAAACAACCGTCCCTACATATAAACTAAAATAGGGTGTGTGTTTCGATGCACTACAACACTACATGGTAATTCTTAATAGGATTTTTTCCCCCGGAAATCAGGAAAATAATACTTGAATATGTTAGATATAATTATTAGTAATCATAATTACTATGAATTTTGAAAGGACTTCAAGTAGTTTTTTTTAAGTGTGATAGGGAAGAGGGTTATTAAGATTGCTTTGTTTATGCAATAAAACACTTATAGGCCCTAATTTACGTAGAATATTTTCATATCGGGTCGCTGAATTGTTTTAGATATAAGAATACTGTTTGCAATGAATACTTAATGTGTAAAACCTCATATATGGGGCGTATTTATGCCGCAACGCTGAGGTTATAAAGGTATACAACACAGGTATCAAACAGTGTCGGAAGGTTATGTAATCCTGGTGAATTATTGAAGGCTTATCTTGTCTTTATTCACGAGAGGAGTAAACTACGTAATATATAACTACTAGAATCAAAAATATACATTTAGTACAACATATGTGAACAGGTTCCGAGATGGTGTTTATACACAACGTGCATCGCCATTACACATTACACTGCAGAGTGCATTGTGGGAATCTTCAGAACTAATGGTGGATGTGTAACGGTTGTAGGTGTTTAGAACAGTGTGAAAGCTTGAAAATGAATTTTAAAGGCAATTCATACGGTTAGACGTGTTAAATCAAATGAATGTGTGAAAATACAAGTGTTTATGTGCTAATACATACACTGAGTTATTTAAATTATAATATTTGTTCAGTAATGTGAGTGTGTCTGGAAATTCGTCGAAAAGGGTACACATTGTGTCGTGGATACAGCGTCGTACTACTGATTGGGTAACATAATTATTTCATATTTCCGTAATCCTTAAGAAAAGGGTATTTTCGAAAAAAATATATCATGGAAAGTGGTATAATTCCCCTCTACTAATTACACAGAACACAAATTTACTAGGGGCATCAGCATTTGACCAATAGAAACTCCAAAAACAATATTGGAGAGGGCTATGAAGAACAGGGAAATTGCGGGATATATATATATATATATATATATATATATATATATATATATATATATATATATTACCAAACACACTTAATCATCATTTCTACATCCCGGTATGGTAATATTAAAAATAAAAAAAATTACAGTGTATATATATATATGTGTGTGTACACATTGTCATCATTTCTACATCCCGGTATGGTGTGTGTGTGTATATATATATACATACATACATACACACACATATACACTGTAAAAAAAATTTTTGTAATATTACCATACCGGGATGTAGAAATGATGATAAAGTGTGTTTGGTAAAATAATTTCCCATGAATTTATATCACAATTCCTAAACTGTTTCTGAAAACGTGAAATGTGTGTGATAAGTTCAAAACATTTTTGTGACTATTGCTAATATACAGTTACACACAGACACAGAAGGAATGAACATAGCACTCGTTGTAAATGTTAAGTGGTACGAATCTTCTGAATATTATGTTGTACTATACATAAATGGCGGAATGAGCTGTCAAGATAAAGGATAATTTTTAATACTCTACAGAATTTAAAATCGTTGTTTTGGTTGATAATTTGCAAACTGTAACCTGCAGTCCATGTTTAAGGTAAAATATTTAGTTTTGTCAAATCACAGTGTACTGCAGAGTAAAAAAAACTACGGATACTCGTCGCATAGTTTGTTCGGACACTGTAATGATGGGACTTGAGATCGGATTCCAAGAAAATGCATGATTCACACGTATACCGATAAAATCGAGCATGAAGAGCGTAAATATTATCAGCCTCGTTTTCCGCACGAACCTCGCCGAAAAGACGGAAGTCACCCCGAAATTCCGGTACACGGAAAGACCAGAATTTACTGCTAATTCCTAATGGCCCCTAGTATGAAATGTTGGAGCTATTTCAATAGTTAAAAGTTAACCATCATATATTTAGAGACCCGGAACTTTCGCGGATTCATCTGAGGACAAGTTAAACTGCATTAACTTGTACATGTGTGTTCGTGCTTCCATTGAAGCATATTTGGTTGAACACGTACCGAACGACTCGCAACCAGTAACGAACCTGCAAGGAAAATAAGAATTTAATACCGTGCTACGTCTCTGGGGTTTAACTGGAGCAACAGCAAATGAACTACTAACTGATGCTCGAGTGTACAAAGGATTGTAGCGTCTAGCTTGCTGCCGAATGAATCCGCGAAATTTCCGGTTCTCTGCCGATATTATATGTAATACAGTCACGAAAGTTAAATTTTATTGTTTGGAATCAAATATTTTAAAATTAAATCTTCTTTGCAGTTTAAACTGTTAATGTGCTTTTAAAGTAACCGCTTAGTAACACTAAGTAGCTATATTCACGGAACTACTTACAATTTAACTCAAAATTTGAACTGGAACTTAATTCACGAAACCATATTCGAAAAAGATGTTGGTGGGCCTGGTTTCATGTTAAACATTTGATTTGGCAACTATGTATAAAATCACCAGCTAACCAATGTAGTAATTTAATGCGTATCCAGGCGAACACCAAAACGGTAGCGCAGGTAATTTCGGTATACGTGAAAAGCCGCGGGCCCTGAATCCTTGATTTTCTTAGCAGTATTCAGCGTAAGTACGAATCAGACGTATGTTTGTATGTATTTTTTTGGATGAAAGTTTATGTACGTTTTCGATTACACCATTACTTCTTCCTTTGTTTGGCCAACCAGCAAAAAAGTGGGAGTTAAGGAAGCGACTTTAAGGAGTAAAAACAAACCTGAAGATTGACGAAATTTCTGTCGATCGTGTAATCGTGCTGCTAAACGAGATGCCGTTGGACGGGATGGGCATAACACACTGTTGTAAATGCGAGGTGTCACACTAGTGTGGTTCACCCCCCAGTGTTGTCATTAATTGCTTAACGGATTTCGCACTTCAGTTGCGCATCCAAACCTCCCATCAGGCGCAGCTGTTCATGGCTGTCAAGGTATCCCAAATTGTTTTCAGTGTTTCTACGTATCTTAGAACTTTCGTGAAATGGCATAAGTTACCATTCAAATAAACGTAAAAATAAACGGGACTCAAATTTTCAAAACTAAAGATGTGAAGGTATAGAAACTTGATTTTTTTTTTTTTTGTGTGTTTAACAAATTTCGAAACGCTATCGAAATAAAATGTTCGACTACAGCTCGAAGTATTTTAGTGCGACAAGAATGTTGTAAAGAAATTTTTTTAGAAATTCATTGTGTTGTTCGTCTGCAGATTGAGGCGAACCGGGTTAAATCTCGGTCCGGTTCACTCCGGATTTTCGCAAGTGAGAATCGTTCCGGACGATGCCGCTGGTCGGCGGGTTTTCTCGGGAATCTCCCGTGTCCCCCGCCCTTTCATTCTGACACTGTTCCATTCTCCCCTCATATCACCCTCATCGGCTCTCAATACTTCGATATTAAGAGCCGTCCAAATCTCTTCACTCCCTCACTCATTTTAAAGGTTTTTTTTTTCAACTTTTATAATAAACTTCGACTCTAAGAGAGCAAGAATTTAGCTTCTGACGGTAAGCGAACCAAGTGATGAACGTTAACGATGATTCCAAGAAACGTTTTGGCGACTAAATTTTGTGTTTCATTACCTTATTGAAATTTGATTGATGGAAAATTTATATATCTACATATTGCGTGAAAAATGTGACATTAGTTATTTTACGATGGTTTTTGTATTTTCATTGAATTCCTAGCGTTATTCCTTATGTTTTAAAAAATTAGAAATTTCTTCAGAACCTGGAAAGATTTGGCACTTGAACGTTTTAAAGAAAGATTTCCCCCGCTTGTCATAGGTCGTTCGGTTTTCTCGGGATCTCCTTTTTCCCCCGCCCTAGCATTCTGACGCTGCTCCATTCTCAGCTCATTTCAACTTCATCGGCTCTCAAGACCTCGTTAAGAGCCCCCCAAATCTCAAACTCTCCCCCCCCCCCTTCTCTGTCTCACACTCTTTCCGAGTTTCATTTCTTTTTTCTCCAACTTCAGTAGTAGGTGCTGGATGGTTTCTCTTCACTTCTGATTAATCAGATTAACTCTTTGATGTCAAATTGATTGAAAGGGTTAATAAAATAGAGTGAAAGGGTTCATCAAATAGATTGAAACAGTCATTCAAATAGATTGAAAGGGTTAGTACTTAATTCGTTCAAAAAATTTAATCTGTAATCCCATCTTAATCGTACGATATTTTTTTTACATTTTCATCGGATAAAATTGTATGTAACTTTGATTGATTGATCCAATTAATTTAATTGAATTCATCAATCAACAAATTGTTGTGTGTATAGTTGTACTTAATTTATTTTCTTTCTGTTTGGGTGGGGGTGGGGAGTCGCTGTGGTATGTCCTCACCCTTGGAGCTCTGGCATTCGATGAGGTGTGGCGTGTTGGGGACAGGGTGTATACATATATATGCTGAGTTTTGTGCAAGAGTGGCAAAAGTGTAATTATTATTTTTTAATTATCTTGGGTTGGGAGTGGGATAGTGCTTGTAGACAGTGTTGGGAGATAGGCGACTTTGAAAGATACGATTTACATGCTGTGTGTTTAGTAATGACAAACCATTAAATAGACGATAACTGTTTCCGAATGCAATTAGAGATTACACACGAGAGATAAAATTTCAAATTGTTTAAATGAGATCTACCTATGAATAAATTACACACATCGAATCGCAAATTTCGAACGAACACAACTACATGAATAACAACTGGTGTCGACAAAAGCTAAACTATCACAATTACGTGAACCTCCAGGTGTATTAAAATTAATTAATTAACGATTCAAAAATGTCCCTATAAATTAAATTGCAGACTTCCTAAACACAAGATATATAAAAAAGTAACACTACTTGACACTTCTCGCACATAACTGACATGATTTTAAAACATGTCCATCTTCATGTGAGACTTGCGAGGTACTTTACAAATGGAATTCACGTGTAAAAATAAATTTATTTATTAACACGTGTAAAAAAGAAAATGTTTTTTATACTTCCATTCGCTCGAGAGATCGCTGCAGCATTTACTTGGATCTAGCACTTATGTCAACTTATAAGCTATGTTGAGAGTAAACATAACCTACGTTTGATTCTAGACTGAGGTGAAAAACTCTGAAATTTTAATGAAAATACAAAACGAATGTGTCCAAATAAATTAAAAGTTTAACGAACACAAGTACATGAAAATTACTAAATAAGCAATGAAATAGCACCAGGAGCTTCCCCAAAACATCCGTCTGCATCGGAGGCTGGTGAATAAATGAAACGAGCTTATGTCGAGAGCCTGACTACATATATGTGGAGCACGCTCAGAGGCTGACAGGCAACTGAGTTGAAATTTACGAGAAAAACTGTGTATTCATCCTACAACAGACAACGAAACCATAATTGTTTAACGAAAGTTTCACTATTGTAAGAATAATTCACTTTTAACACAAATTTTTTTCCCGTCGAAGCATAGGGACACTCAGATAACGTGAAGGACTTAATCCGCAAAGCGTAATCGTGCAAAACTTTATAGAAACACACTATAAATTATTTAAAATAATGGACATACTGCAAATTTTTCTGTTAAGGCTGTGATATTCACGATAGTAGTTACCGAAACAACAGTTGAAAATCATACCAAGTTTCGTCGACGAATCTCAGAAATGGTGTTTACACAAAAATTGTTTTACTCCCGATAAATTAAAAAGATTTTAATATTAAAAGGAGAACCATGGTTATCACTCTCTGAAGCCCGCTGGCCGCTATGCCCGATGATGTTCACTGTCGTATCACGAAGTCCGTTAGACCGATGCGCCCTGTGAAGTTGGAAGAGCCGATGTCCAGTGTCGCATCTATGCAAGCTGAAGGTTGTTGTGAAACTGACATGTTGGCGGACTGCGAGAACTGTTCCCGTCGCTCCTCACTGAACCCCCTCCCCCTCCCTTCACCAGACCATGTATTTGAGCAAAAAGACAGTTTCTATCCAATTTCACGTTGACCCCCCCCTACAACGTATAGTTCGTTTTCGGAAGGCAGCTCTGTCCAAGCCCACCCATCCCTGCCCTTCATCACCACTCCAGAGTGCGTTTTACTACTGGCTGGAGAACTCACCGGTCCAAGCACCTGCCTCCGCTGTCGATTCAAGCCCACTAACCCCCACTTTCCTCCCTTCAATAGCTGCCCAGATGGCGTCTTTTGTCCAACAACTACTTCAGGCACTCTCCACATAACAGAGACCCCTCAAGACACCAAGTTAGACTCTTCTAAAACATTTGTTTGCAAAACTACGCTTTACCAATGAATTGTGGATTCTCCCAAAAATCTGCCCTGTCCAGTTCTGAAAGGAATAGTTATTCCTCCACCCACCCCATACCTGGAGCTGGTGAACAGCCCTCAAACCTTTGTACGCAGGGGATGTTTGAAAAAAATTCTCGCATTTAAACTCTCAAGTGTTTGAACGATTATTTGCATCGAATAAATATCTAATAAATTGTGCTAAAAATTATTACCTTAACATTAATAACTAGGTTGAAAATAATAGCAGTAGATATGTGACTGTATTTACGGAATTGTAATTTATTGTTTCTGATTAACTTCCGCTAATGCGATAAATTATTTTTCTACACCTCTTCCACCAAATCCCATATAGCAAAGTGAAAAACTTTTATATATCTTTGATGAAAATTTTCCCCAAGGTAATCAAAATTATTTCATTCTTATTACCCAATTTAATGCTATGAAGGAACTGCATTTATAACCTTTCTTTTCTATCTCCAAAACCCAATCTTGTGTGAATGCTTGTCTAAACTCCTTACTGGTATTTAAGAGAAATTTCATTAAATTGCTGTAAGGAATATCAACCTATATTTACTCATATTTCTCTTGCTCTTCCATCCTCTCTCTACAGTATTTTATTCAATTGTTAATGAAGGATCAATATTCCCTTTCCTTTGCAATAGGCAGCAGTTATGGAAAACTTTACACACTGTCTGCAAAGAATTCTTTTTAGAAAAAAAATCTAAGTTAAGAAATTAGGCAATATTTTTAAAGAAATGTAGAATTAAAATGATTTAAATCCACAGGATTATTGCTCAAACATTAATCCAATGAAATGGTAATCCAATCAACAAGCGCATTGATTGCAGACCAATTAACAGTTTTTTTTTTTTTCAAAGATTCCTTTCTGCTTCGAGATATGTATAAATTTGCCAACTTTGAACTTTGGTTTCCTTTCATCGATGACTTTAACATTATTGTAAATGATTTTCATTAAACTGTTATCTGTAACGTTTTTGGGCTCATCTTAATAGTTGCGTGATATCTGGAATTATAAAATTAAATTATTTCAGGCAAATTATCGACCTGTTTGTAAGTCCCCCCTCAATGTGAAATATGTATATATTAACTGCTAAATCGATTTGTTGTAATGTTCCACAACACTGGTTTAAGCTCCGACTATGTTGCGTAGTGATTAATGCCATACTCAGTTATTAGTTTCCAGAAAGGTGTAGAAAAATTTTGATTTCCCTATTGGTCTGGAGCGAATTTGGCTTTCTCTCTTTCAAAGCAAACTTCATTGCATTGGTGACCTGTTACCCAGTTTTGTTTTTCAAAGCTATACCCCAACCATACTTTGAATAAATGTTTACTATGGTTAAAATATACTTGTATCCCTTATTGTATGTGAAAGCAATGTCATGTCACACAAATCGGCTTGAAAAAGATCATTTAAACCATGAGTTATAACTCTTCTTCTAAGATACCTTATCCTTGCAGGAGCATGGAGCTATTCAGAAATATTACTAAACTTCATTTGTTATTATCATCTACTTTCAACTCTTCAATAATAGAAACAATTTCGTTTGTATGTGAATTCTTTCCAGACTCTCTCGAAGCGATGAGAAGTTTTAATCTATCGATCAATTTGCAGCCCTGCTTCAAGTCTGACACGCATCTCAATTATAATACTCAAACAATTTTGTGAGTACTCCTGTCCTGCCAAAAGGCTGTCCTGTCTGAACAATTTATTTTTCATCCCATCAGCTGGTGAAATGTGTGATGCCTATTGTTATCTGGAGACCAATTAAATGCTGCTATTATAGGGTTGGTGTGTTTACAGAACTACATGAAGTTAATGAACTTGGTTAGCATGTCTGCTTGGTTATTTGCTACATCTGTATTTGGTAGTCCAGCCTAATAAACTGTTATTTTGTTTGAAGAGAGGTTACTATTTGAAGAGGCAATATTTTTGCTGCAAAACAAATTACTTTGTTTTTCTTCGCCCACCCCCCTCCCCGTGGGGTGGCGCATGTCTGAATGTTTCCAAGCACTGAGTTACTATGAATATAGGTGCACTGCGCTCCTGGCACGGCCCGAACGCTGTATGGTGTCTACTACTGGCAACAATTTCAGCCTCGCACACTCTGGCACTTTCCATATGCCTCTCCGCTATTCCAGCCACCTCCTTAACCTTCCCGAGCCCCGTTTTTGTGGATAAATTTTCGTCCCCATCCCGAGTAATTGAGCTGGGTTCCTCTTCGAGTTGCGCGGTCTGCCGACAATAGATCATGCCTACACCACTTCGTACTTCGGGGCTTCAGTATGCTAGATGCATTTTTGTATAATATGAGTACTACTCAAGTTAAGTGTTGCAATGAACGTACTTGTTGTTATGCTGGGGGTAGAGATTCTTTTGGTAGTGTTTTTTTTTTTTTTTTAGCAATTTTTGTGTATATGGATTTTTGTAGGGAAGTGTTTCTTCACTGTATTGATTCTGTGAATTTTCAAAAAAAATATTTTATGGGAATGTTTGCAAGCGGTGGATTCTCCCCCTTTTTTTTTGCGTGTTGTAGGAATAGTCTCCTGGACTACAATTTGCTAAAAGAATTTTAATACCATGGAATTTACTGGATATTTTAAGGCATGCCTTTATGCTCATGGTTAAGTGTAATGAGGATTTTTTCTCCTTCCCAATGGTATTCTTGAAATTAGTATTCCATGTTGTACTTTTTAGCGAATCATCAGGTGTACTTTACTTTTAAAGTTGTAGTGGTGTTTGCTTTACTCAGGGAGTCATTTTACCTTTTTGAATGGGATTTCACATGTGTTTATTCAGGTTGGGTGATTTCTCAGAATATGTTAATATTGTTGTTTTTTCTGTTTGTTCCAGTGCATGTGTGTTCTCTCCTTCCTCTAGTTTACCGATTGGTAGCAAGCAACAGAAAATTACAGATGCAATTGATATTTTGAAGTCATGTTCCAAAGTTGTTGTTCTTGGCGATAATGTAAAAATGGGCTTCAATATATTTGTATTGATTTTGGAATTTTTGTGTCCATGCTTTCTTGATTTTTTTTGCTCGTGGTGTGCATCCTTTTTACCTTCCTTTAGCACTGCCTCGCCCTAAAATTGTGCAACAAATTCATTAGGATTGTTCCAATATAAAGGAGAAAAACGATCATCAACTTCATCTTTATATATTCCTCTTCCGATTATATCGCCTATTAAATGTATTTTCGGGTGGCTTCATGAATTTGTTTAGCATTCGTTCGATGAATAAGTCCTTAAAATTTCTGCAAATCAGTGTCGGAATATACACTTGGAAAGTTTTTAAACAATAATTCAAACAATTCTTGACTCACGTTAGTTTCATAATCACCTATTTTAATTTTAGTGTCAGGCAGAAACAACATTATCGTATCTTCTAGGAGCACGATGTTGTCATGTCTGTAAACACCAAATGTTGTATCGCATGTAGACAAAGATTGTTTTAAAGTTAAATAATGATGTGTTGAATCTGAAAGTAGTTGCTTTTTGTTCCTCTTTGTTAAAGGTTCTGCTTCAGTATTTCCAAAGCTAAATATTTAGACTTATTCAAATCAGAATGCAATGTATCAATTCTATTCGTAACATGTTTAAATATTTCTTTGTTTAATACATCCCGTTCCATATGAGCTCTATGTAATTCTGAAGCAGAGGCTGGCATGTTTTGATTATATTACATTACATTCAAACTATTTATATATGAATTAAGTTGTTGCTTTTCGAATTGCTGTATTTGGTCGACTAACTTTCACACTAGATCGATTAGTTTGCGCTATTTCAATCTTATCGATTTTACTTAAAACATCATCTAATTTAGTTTCAGTTTTAGCTTTCAAATCATTAATAAAGTAGTTTATTCATGTTTCTAAATTATTATTTTGTTTTCTCAAATCTTTTAGCTCAACTGAACCAAATTTTTTATTAATGAATTCATTATTTATATATTGTGTTATTGGTTCCATTTGTATTTCAACTTGTTTTGTAATAGTATCCCTTATCACTTCATTAATTACAACTTTTAAATTTTCTTGCATTTCTGTAAGTTGTTTTGTAAAAACTATATTTCTCATATTGTTAAAATCCTTACTAAATCCATTTAAACATTCTTCTATTCTAAATTCATTACTCTGCAAATTATTACTAATATTGGTTAAAATGTTTGCAATTACACTCGTGTTTTTATAAACATTATCATTCAGATCCACTAACTATTAATTTGTATTGAATATCTTTCGATTGTGACGTTTAGCATAATAGTGTTTAAGTCTTCCACATAATGTTTATTTATTGCATCGCTATGTTTCAAGGCCATATTACATAATATATGTCCGTTCGAATCACAATTCCCATCACGATTTTTTGATAAAACAGTTATTGTAATGATTATATTTTATACCGCTGTGTCCAAACTTCTCATTTCTCTTCGCCTGGAAGTAAAAAAAACTTAAAACCAGGCCTATATCTGCCTTTATATAGGGGAAGCATTGGTATAATCACTAAAAAACTGTTTTTGCATTTCCAACAGTAGAAAACATATCTTTAAACTTTGTAAAGGTCATATCGCCTAAAACATACTGTAAATATGTTGCAGATTTATGTTATTCATTTTAAACACAATTACCATATTTGTATTATCGTACAAATTATGTTTTGTTATATGTGCGTGACTTTGTGATAGATCAAAACAATCAATGTACGAATGTCTCCCAAAACTAAAATAGTGTTGTATTTCACCCTGTGGTTCACACCAAACATCGTCAAAATGAGTTACACGAATCATCAAAACAGGTTAATATATTGTCAGTATGTTGTATAAATGTTAATAATGTAGGCGGTTCATATTTGAATGGAAAACCAATAAATACAATACATGAATTCACCTGTGCTGTGGCTCCAGGATATAAAATAATTGAAAAACAGAATACTTAGATATATCTTACAGTAATAGTGAATTGTGTTGATGAAATTGTTTTTACAATTGTCGATTGAGACAGTAAACTTATTATTGTGCATTACAATCATAATGGGTATTGTGTATAATAGTAAAATTGGATGTAAGTAGGTGGTTCTTTTAAGCATTATATCACTAAGGAATGTATTTCGATGAAAGGAATTATAAAAATGTGTAAATGCAAGCATAAAATGTTCACGCAAATAAGGTACCCATGAAGTTAAGACAAGGCAACTAATTGTATCTAAAGGAATTAGGATATACAGTTAATATAAATGGAAGACTTACTTAATGTTGAAGAACCAATCAGTTTTGAAAATACAATCACCAATACAGAAATACATGTGTATGAATCATTCCGATCAGGTCCGTATACTTTTCCTTCAGAAATAAAGATTTCACTACAAAATCACAATCACATTACCATCGAAATGAATAAGTTTAGATCAACAATTAAAAAGACAGCCGATGCAAGTAATCCAGTAACTGCAAAAGTAATAAGAAATTGAATTCTTCAAATAATCAACAGAACTGCATATCTGCTAAATGGAGTGGAAATCAATCAAACATCAGATGTTGGAATTACTTCCAGGGTAAAGAACTATCTCTCGGAAACTATAAACTGTCATTATTCAAGGGCTTATAGCTTAGTGGAGTAATGCTGGTGACTACTCACTACAAATAAACCCAGGTGGAAAATATGAAGTTATTATACCGTTAAGTATGGTTTTGGGTTTTGCTGAATACCACAAACACATCATATTAAATGCTAAATGGGAATTAGCTATTCTATTCGGTAATATGCTTTCGAATGCAGTATATTATAAAGGTAATAACAAGGAAGGTGTAACATTTGAATTAAGTGGTGTGGAATGGTTGATGCTGCATATTGAGATTAACACTCGTGAATGTGTAAAGTTTTAAAAATTTAGAGATTTTTCCAACTCTACTGCTAGCTCAAAAAATAGTGTGGAGTGTGAAATCAAGTTTTTCGTTGGAAAAACTGAGATATCATTTGTTTTCAATCAAATCGACACAACAATTTAAAAGCTGATAGAACAGTATTCGATAACTGTGAAAATGTTAAACTGTATATAAATGGTCAATCTTACCCCTATGTGGATTTAAATATGAACTTTGCTTGTGGCGAATTCTATTTTCTATGATATGTATACAAAGTTTCAGGAAATGTACTATAACAAAATCATTTCATGGATCCCATAACCCAGAACATTTAAAAGTAGAGGAGTGTTATTCGTATTTGATGTTAGCAAACAAAACATCACAATTACAAATAGCATGATTGATTCACAAATTGAAATTATTGCAAATACACAAATTCCTGCAGATACCCAAGCTTATGCTCTTATAACTCATGATAGATTAGCAAGTTACAATGTAAGAGATAAGCTGTTGAAAATAATTGAGTCAGTAGGTGATGAACTATGGCTACAATGAGATGTTTTGCAATGTGCAAGGATTTCATTGTAGGAATTAAAATTTGTCATTAAAGAATTAGCTGTTATTTAAATGGAAGAATATACATCTGTATTCTGTTTCAAAGCACCTTTTGATTGGAAATATCTAACGCCCAAATATAAGAAAACTAATAGATGGATTATTAGGCATCACCACAATTTAAGATGGGAGAGTGGGTGTTTAGAGTATGAGAATATTGAAGATATTTGCAAACATTACCTAAATAATTGTGTAATATATGTTGGCGGAGGTGAGCAAAATGCATTTTCGAAAGTGTATAGAATGGGAAAGTAATAGATTTTTAAAAAGTATACAATTGTCCCTTGTTCAAACAATTATGTAAAACATATGGATCTAATTCGTCATTCTTTTCTGCCAAAGAAAACTCAAAACTAATGATAACTTGGGCAATTATGTCTGATTGGGGTGAAATAGACTATGTTGATTCTCCTCCTGAATCAAAAGTGGATATTATTCGAGTGATATGGAATTATTTGGGTTGAGAGAACTAGTGAGTGAAATTTAATATAAAAAGTATTTGGTATTATATAATCAAATAGTTCGTTAAGACAGATCAACAAGACAATGAAATCGCCTGTTCTTGCATACAGAAATCGAAGTGCAAATTGAATATCGGCAAGTTATTAGCACACTGGAGTAAACAATTTCGACTTTGTTTCGGAAAGAGTTTCTACACTTTTGGGACATCCTATAGTTCCTTGTGTATGTTTCGCAACACTGTGTGGTAATGTGTCTGTTGTGTGTGTTTTGAACACTATGTACTTTTAACAGAGAGAGTAATGTACATACATATTTCTTTCAAAAATTTAGGTACAACATTTTTTTAACAGCTAGTGTTAGTTTTGTCAATAAATTTATGTTTTAAAATAATGTTTACTTTTAATGAACGTATTCCATTTTTAAAAGTATAAAGTATCTTTCTAAAGAAGAAATATTCTCTCAACATACAGAGAGAGAGAGAGAGAGAGAGTGAGTGAGTTTGAGAGAGAGAGAGAGTGAGTGAGTTTGAGAGAAAAGTAATTAGAATGTTGTAACACAGGGAAAAGTTCTTAAATTTTCCAGAAAAGTTTGTTGCATTAACAATAAATACTCGTGTAAAGAAAAATCCAGAGGAAAATTTCTGGAAGTACACTGACCACTTTTCCATAACTAATAATATATACCATATCGGGTAAGACATGGTTAATATAAGCTAGGTTATAGTACCGGCTGGGTTAGGTATGTTTGAAACCTTGTAAACATAAAAGGAATGACAAATGAATTTCTTTTAATTAAACAAATATATATTCGTTACTGCACGAGAAAAAGGTAGATATGCTCAATTTTATAGATGTTCAAACTTAAATGAATAGCGTTGAATATTTCCAATTAAATGTTATTGGCTAATAAATTAATACTAGCTTCGAAATCGTAAAGTTATAGCATTAACCAATGTCCCCAGATGTGAAAAAACCGTTTTCTTTAGAGATCTAGAACCTTAGTAGTGTGACTGCTCCTTCTCCAGAGTCATAAAACTTCAAACATAAATTTCAATGTTTTTTACAATAGTACCAACTACAAAAACAGATTTCAGAGGGTCTGCCTGACAACAACAAACCCCTGCAGAATGTATTTTGGTTTTATTATACCCTATGGAAACTCTGTCTGTCCTGGTGGGGGGAGGCAGTTCAGGTCGATGATTTTAACCATTAAGGAGGATACCAAGGACAAAACATCTTCCTAGCTGTTTGAAAACTCCCAAGCAAAATATTATGTTTTCTGCTTTATAAAAATTAATATTCAGTTTGCAAGCTCCAGTCACAGGAAAATATTCATAAATTTAAAAAAATATATATTAAAATGAACACATTAATGAAACAGTTTTATTTCCCTATACACACTAACCATTACCAACAAATTTATAAAAAATATCTTATAAAATAGAATTTTAACCATATTGAAAACATGTTCGGGCATATTAGTGGAAAATTTCCGTAAATATTAACAGTATACGGATTAAAAAGAGGGAACATATATACTAAAATTAGATCCTTTAAAAGGTTAAAGTAATCTTAGAGAAGCAAAAAGAGGGTTAATAGCAAGAGTGATTGGTTTTTATGGATTATAATACTTGGTTTTTTTTCTATAAATTATATATTGCATTATTGACTACATTTATCTCTAATACATTGCTAATCCTTTTAATTGATTATTAATTAAACAGAATTGATTTGTTATGAAGCAGAAGCTATTTTAGTGATGAATTTAATGTTGTAAATTTCTTTGAGGATCAACCTTAGAAGAGAGGTTTGTCTCAGAGGTTTGGTATGAGGATTTGAATATATTGGAAAGTCGTGGTGTGGGAAGGGAGGGGGGCGGGTGCTTGGACTTCTGGTAGGAGGGGATAAATCAGGCTTCTCGAGCATTACCTGGGAATTTGAAATTTTTATAAATACGGTCATATCCTCTATGTTCCCTTCTACAGTTTCCAGTTGTTTGTCAAGTCGGTTCGCCTTAGCATGTCGTACTCGTGTGAAGATTATTTTCTTGGCTTATCTACCCAAAATTTTAACAAAGAACTTAACAGATTTTAACTGGGATTATGTCAATGATTTATTAAACAAACCAGATGCTTTGGCAAGAAATTTATTTGATTTTTTGGATGATGAAGAAAGGGGATATACTCTATAGCCATTGCTCTTGTAAATGCCTTAAATGTTAAGAACCGTTGCAGTGACGTCTATACTGACGAATCGTACAGTAACACCTTCATCGTCGAGACAGTTGCAGTAACATGTATGTTAATGAATTCTGAAGTAACACCTTCAACTTCGAGAGCAGTTGTAGTGACATCTACGTTAACAAATTCTACAGTAACACCTTCAACATCGAGAACAAGTATATTGAAAGCTGCACTAACAAGACCAACAGTAACACCTTCGATGTTGAAGTCTGCAATGATGCTTGCAACATCGAGGTATAAAGCAATGCCTGCAACATCGAGGGCTACAGGGATACCTGCAATGTTGAGGTCTACAGCGACGCCTGCGACATCGAAGTCTACAGCAACACCTTCGATGTCGCCCTCGATGCCTTCGATGTCGAGGTTTACAGCGATGCCTGCAATGTTTAGATCTACAGCAACACCGTCAATGTCGACCTCGATGTCTTCGACATCGAGGTTTACTGTGACACCTTTGACGTCGAGATTGGAACCTCTAGATTTATCATCAGTTATCAAATCAGGTGAGGCATGTATACAAATACCAGCAAAGTGTTTGTGTTACAATCCACTAGATTTAACCTCAAATAATGTGCGAGGAGATATGTCAAAAAACTACTTATATAAAGAGTTGGATGGGTTTTTAGAGTTCAATTTTGTGTTTACACCTAAGTCAAGTTTATTGTCTCCTGAATTATTATCACCTCAGTTGAAATTAATCTCCCAACCTCCTCCTCCATTCATATTTTCACCACAAGAAATTATTTATAATTCTATAGCATCGCCAATATCAACACCACCACCACCTGTTGTTCCTGTAAAGAAACGCAAATTCAGCTTATCTCTTAACTCTAAAGGGAAATTATAATGAAAAAATTCAAACTTACAGTGATGAAAGATTTTAAGACGTAATATGAAGTGATGCTTTCTGGCATAACATAATTTAATAATTTTTTGGTTTTAAAATTGTAAGGATTTTCAGATGTCATCTGGTGACAAGATTTTCAGGCTTAGTATCATGTGTAGTTCTTATAAATTTTAATGATTTTCATTTGTAATAGGCTCAGAAGTTTTTACAGTTTTAATGATGGAAAGTATAAAGGTGGAATGATTTGTAAACAAAGCTTAACGATTTTAAGTTAATTTCATTCACTTTGTTAAGAATTTTAATGAATCATTAAAATGTTATGCAATTTACTAAAAGTTTAATGAAATTAATTCAAATTCTAAGGAGTTGTTTAAAAAGTTTTAATGATTTTAAGAAAATTTCATTCACTTTGTTCAAAGTTGTAAATGGTTGATTAAAATTTCTTTTAAATTCGAAAGACTTTGTTAAAAGTTTTAATGATTTAGTAAAAGTTTTACGAAATTCATTCAAATTCTAAAGACTTGTTTAAAAAGTTTAAACTATTTTAAGAAAATTTCATTCACTTTGTTCAAAGTTGTCAACAATTTACTAAGAAAATTAATGATTTTAATGATTTCTGGTGTGAAATGTTGTAAAGTTTTAATAAACTTTAAGATTTCAAGCACAAAATGCTGGAGAGTTTTTCTGTCAACAGGAATTGTTGTGGTTATTTTTTCAGTTTATGATTTAATATAGTGTTTTGGTTAAACAGCTTCTATGGCTTATACACGTAAATGGTAAATATGTGTAATGATTTTCAGTCATAACAGCATTTGTTGTGATTTATTTGCAGTTTTATGATATAAGATGGGTTTTTGGTTTATAAAGCTTGTATGGCTTACACACATAAATGGTAAACAAGTTTAATGATTTTCAGTCATAACCGCATTTGTTGTGATTAGTTTTTCAGTTTATGACATAAGATGATGTTTTGGTTAAAATAAGGCATGTTTTTGTTGAAAAAATAAGTAAAAAAAAATTTGAATAAAATTTTTATTTTTTAAAATGTAATGCTGTGACGTGTTATTTATTAGTTTGAAAATTCCCAGTGTTATGTTATAATATCTTATGAATGATTTGATGTGTGTGAAGATGAAGTACTTGTATATGTTTTCATATTAAATGAAAAATGTTCTTGCGATAAGTAGGTGATGCTAATATTTTGAAGTTTGTAACCCTAAAAGATTTGAAACTCAGGTTATTTGTTTTCTCACTTTCAAGGCAGAAAAATTAATAAGTTGTTTCTTTATGATTTGATGATGGAAAAAAATAAATTTATACATTAAAACTAACTTTAAAGAAATGTTATAAAACAAACTTTGAGGGGGGAAATTACAAAAAAAGGTTTGAGAAAATCGAACATGTCTGAATGAATGAATTTGAAAGGAAAAGGAACATTCTACTATAACGAGAAAACTTTGCCAGGCTGCTGGTCAACTCGAAATACCCTGGCGAATTTAACGAAACTGAGAGCTAAGTGATACAAATATCGTTTCAGGGGGCAGGTAGAAAGCCCTCTTGGCGACCCACCATAATGTTTCCCGCTGTCCTGCAACTCTGCAGCTAGCAGAGTCCAGGCAACTTTGAAACAAAAATATTTTTCTCACATAAAAACAGATTACTACTACTGTAGCTGAAGATTCAACATGAAGATGCTTGCTAGTAAAAACACACTCATACTTTATACAAAGTCAGAAAACAAAATTGAAAGCTTTTTTAAAAATAAAATTGAACATGTAAAAATGGTTGCCATTTTCCTTTAAATCTGCTCAAATTTGTATCTTATAGGGAATTCAGTTGAAATATCATGAAATTTAACAGATTTCAGCTTCGCTAGCAGTCATTTCAAGCTCGATACATGCTATTTCAGTAATATTATGTCGATATTAATTTCCAGGGACAACTATTTGTAAATTTATATCCATTTCATGGTAGATAGTAGAGCCTAAATTACTTCAGGCTAGGAAAAACTACACGTGAAATACGCACAAATATTTAGAAAAACAGACGGATAGTAAAACTTATCGAACAAGTTTTTCACATTAGTTTTTTTCAATGTTTGAAAAAGTTTAACCTTTTAATTGTTTACATATAATAATAGTGTTCTAAGTTTAACTTTTGTAAGTGGAAATATGTGTAGTTTTGATTACTTAAAAAAATTTAGCATGTTAAATATATGTCTTATAGTTGTGTTGGTATAAAAATTAATAATTGACTAGTTTAAACTTAAATAAGTTTGCTGGAAATTGGAAAAAAATTTGCTGGCAAACGGAATAAAGTTTATTGGATTAAACGTAAAATTTTACTTATAACTTTATATTTTAAATCAATTTATTGTGTGTTAAAAACATTTGGAATACATTTCTTAGTGATGAGGAAAATAAAGTTTCATTGGCCGGACTTGTAAAATTTTTATTTCGCTAGGAATACACAAGGCTGTTGCGTCTCGAAAAATAGGAGGAAGCTTCAGTCTCAAAGTCAAAGTAACAGTTTGTTGGGAAGAGGGGAAGGCAGCTAGTACAGGTCTGTCAAAATCTGCTGCTGCCCCGAGGTATGGAGGCTTGCCAAACTTTTGCACAAAAGGCTTGCTTTGGCCTTGAAGCAAATCACCATTCCTCGCCGAGACATCTCTCGTGTCGGAGAACATGTGCTCTAGGGGGGTGAAATGAGGATGACCAGGGCTACGTTGACCGGGCATTTGTCGAGATATCTGAAAAACGTGTTCTTGTGTGGTGAAGGGGAGGAGGTGTGTGGCCTTGAATGGATAGCGGGCGCTGTGCATCGCCATCAATGGACAGGGCAGTCATCCAAAAATGCCTTCTGACCTTGAGCAGGCCATGGGCAGATTTTGCGAATCGCTGCATTGGAAGGGACCATTCCTCCAGAAATGAACTCTGGGCTGGTGCAGGGGTGTGGTTGGCAGAGCAGTAGTTTTGTACTAAACAAGTCTTGCAGTGTTGGATCGATGGCAGGGTGCTGGCACCGGAGCTTTGAAGTGGTGTATGTAAGGGGGGCGCATCACCAAAAATGTGCTCAGGGGTGTTGTTGTGTGACCTTGAATAGAGCAGCCTGCCTTGGAGGAGAGGGGGCTGTATGACATCGAATAGACACTGTACTTTTGCTCAAATACGCAGTCTGGAAAAGGGGGGAGGGGTGCACTGAGGAGCAATGTGAACAGTTCTCGCAGTGTGCCACCATGTTAGTTTCATGAAACCCTTCACCTGGCATAGACACGACACTGGACATCAGCTCTCCCAACTTCACCGGGTGTGGCAGTTAGCGGGCTTCATGACGCGACAGTGAACATCACTGGGCGATGCGGCCAGCGGGCTTCGGAGAATGATAACCGCGATTCTCCTTTTATTATAATTTTTTTAATTTATGGGGAATAAAATAATTTTCATTTAAACCCCGTTTCTCAGATCTGTCGACGAAACTTCGTATGATTTTCAACTGTTGTTTCGGGTACTAGTGTCATGAATATCGCAGACTTTACAGAAAAATTTGTAGTATGTCCATTTTTTTTTTAATAATATATAGTACTTTATAAAAATTTTTGCACGATTACGCTTTGCGGGATTAAGTCCTTCATGTTATCTGAGTGTCCCTACTTCGATAGAAAAAAAATTGTGTTAAATGTGGATTATTCTTACAATAGTGAAACTTTCATTTAAAAAATTATGGTTTCGTTGTCTGTTATAGGACGAATACAGAGTTTTTCTCGTAAATTTCAACTCAGTTGCATGTCAGCCTCCAAGTGCACTCCACACACACACACACACACACACACATATATATATATATATATATATATATATATATATATATATATATATATATATATATATATATATATCTTGTGTTTAGGAAGTCTGCAATTTAATTTATAGGGACATTTTTGAATCGTTAATTAATTAATTTTAAGACATATGGAGGTTCACATAATTGTGATAGTTAAGCACTTGACACCAGATGTTATTCATGTAGTTGTGTTCGTTTGAAATTTGCGATTCGATGTGTGTAATTTATTCATAGGTAGATCTCATTTAAACAATTTGAAATTTTTTCTCTCATGTGTTATGTCTGATTGCATTTGGAAACAATCATCGTCTATTTAATTGTTTGTCATTACTAACATACTGCATGTAAATTGTATCTTTCAAAATCGCCTATCTCCCAACACTGTCTACGAACACTATACCAATCCCAACCCAAGAAAATAAAAAAATAATAATTACACTTTGCCATTCTTCCACAAAACTCAGCACATATATGTATACCCTGTCCCCAACACGCCACACCTCATCGAGTTCCAGAGCTCCAAGGGTGAGGACATACCACAGCGGCTCCACACCCAACACCCAAAAAGAAAGAAAATAAATTAACTACAACTATACACACAACAATTTGTTGATTGGTGAATTCAATTCAATTAATTGGATCAATCAATTAAAGTTGCATACCATTGTTTCCGATGAAAATACGAAAATAAAAAAAATCAATCGGTTTAAGGATTAATAAAAAAAATCATTTCATCAGATTAAAACCGGATTAAAACATTTGATCGGACAAAGGATTAACCCTTTCAATCTATTTGATTAATCTTTTCAATCAATTTGATATCAAAGGGTTCTGTTAATCAAAAG
Source organism: Dryococelus australis (assembly GCA_029891345.1). Taxonomy (NCBI): domain Eukaryota; kingdom Metazoa; phylum Arthropoda; class Insecta; order Phasmatodea; family Phasmatidae; genus Dryococelus; species Dryococelus australis. The sequence goes on from CM056995.1 coordinate 319,949,156, forward strand.
TGAAGTGAAACCAACCAGTTCCTACTACTAACTTAAATTTTTTTTAAAAAGTGTTACTGATTGATAGGGCATAGGGCATTAGCTATTACTTTTTGTAATCGTTTTTGTTTTACTGTTTTTTTTATTTATTTCGTCCATGCTTGGCCACATGAAATGTTAAATTATTTCTTTTCAGCAGTTTCAATGCTGAGAATAACCAAAGCAGTGAAGTTGTAACAATCTAATAAATTACGAGAAGCTATTATTAATTCTCTGTTGTGCCAATAATGTCTGTATGCCCTCTGAAATACATCTTACGCAAAAAAAAAGGCCGATAAATACAAATAGGGAGAGAATATTTCCTCTCAAGATAACATTGCTAAGAGTTTTGGGACATTTTCTTTAACAGTAACTCTTATGGATATTTAGCTAATTATATCATTATTTAGAAACTGCGTTTCTATTTTCTGACCTATCGTTAATTTGACCTGTGTGTGCGAGGTCTTTGTGGCTTTTACGGGTCGCAAGGTATCTGGTTCGAATCTCGTGCGATCTATCTGTGTGTGTGTGCTGTTTTTAGATGTATGTTTAGGCTAGTCTAATTTGTAAGGCGCCCCCTTGTGCTTCTCCCGACCCCCAAAGCATTTGGTCTCCTAGAAAACAAACTAGGTTGTTAACGCACCCTGTAAAATGAAAAATAATAATCTACCGTTGCTTTGTTTCAGCAAAAAATAACAGATATAAGTAGGGAAAATATTGGCTGTTAAAATGGAATATGTAGATTCGTACTGCGTTACAACCGTGTTTTCTACGAACTGGCGCTGTTCGCATGCATGAAGATTATGTCTGCTCTCGCTATTTCTCACTAACATATTCTGCTAGTTTCCTAAGAAGCTGCACAGAGCTCTGTTCGGTAGCGTTGTAGAACTTGTTCTCCGTGCGCGCTGCACTTGCAGCTTCGGCATACACATTTCGCGAGTTTTTCGCGACCAGAGGAAAATTTCCACAGCTCTAAATACGCAAACAGCGCTTCGCACTCCGCCTTTTGGCAAGTTCCATTCCGAGGAGACACCTCACTGCCTTTATTACGAATTCAGACTCTTTTATTCGCTTTAAAACTTTCCCAGGTTCCGCAAAGAGTTCTCGCCCCGGTTGGAAACGCTGCATCATCGGTCTAATTCATACTTTCTTCCCACCGCCTTTATTCTATTCTCTCTCTCTCTCTCTCTCTCTCTCTCTCACGTTGCCATTTCCCTCTCTCCTTGGAATCGTTGACAGTTGAATTCCTGGGAGCTTCCAGGCCCGGCAGAAACCGGGTGTATAGGCTACTTGAAACCACCAAGTAATTGTATTTTATCTCTTTTTTTCCCACAGAATAATTTTACAGGAACGAAATTATGATAGATTTTCTCCGTATTCTTCTTATAGGTAGTTTCTTTTTTCGACACAAAGTAGTTTCGTAATCATTTCTGTTTACCATTAGTGCCATATTTCCCCGTCTTCTCTGGAACATTCATGAAATATAACAAATCAACATTAAATTATAATAGTAAAATGTGTTTTAGGCTTTGTACATTCTCAAGTAACATAGTATTATAAAATACGATCTAAGTCAAGCAAACCTAAGTTAATATATCCTGCACATTCTCTGTGGCACTATAGTCACACAATAATCACGCAAAGATGCCTTAAACAACTCATAAATACAATCCCTAAACAATGCATTTTGAGTAGATGGGAATAGGTAGTTCTGGAGCATTCGCATCGCAGCATCAACTGCTGGTGCGATTACACTGTGTCAATGGATTCAGTGTAAACATGTGCCTTAGTTTGGTGGCATATGTTTGACCGTCGTAAATTAGTGATGTCTAGCACAGAGAGTGTTGGCTTGCTGAACAATGATGCCACGAGCAAACGACAGCTATTATTGAGCTTTCTTGTGTCAGACCATATAACTAACTCCAAAAAGGCGCTGGGAAATGCTTACGGTGACGTGGGGGCCGTGGTGGTGTAGAGGTCAATCTACTCACCTCCCACCTTGGCGAACCGGGTTCGATTTCCAACAGGGTAGCTCCCGGATTTTCGCACAAGGGAATCATGCTGTACAATGCCGCTGATCGGCAGGTTTTTTCGAGGATCTCCTGTTCCCAGCGCCCTTCCATTCCGGCGCTGCTCCATACACATAACTTCACCCTCATCGGCTCTCAAGACCTCGATGTTGAAAGCCGTCCAAATCTCTCCACACTCCGCTGTAAATTAGGGCATGCCTATAGGAACAAACCTCGTAATGGCTTCATTGGCTTATAAATTTTAACTTCCAAGAGAAAATATCCCTTGCCCTTACGCTTCGCAACAGTTCGATGAAATCTTCGATAATCCTCTCGATGATCGCAGGAGACGTGGTGTCTGTAACAACAAGAATATGTACAGTAAAAATATATCTGTACTAGTTCAAACAATTCTTTGGAAATAGTTACCAAATATTTCCTTTCAACTCTACTGATGAAATATTGCATATTTACAACCCATTATTTAAAAAAACATACAAAATTGTCTATGTAGCCTCAATGTTTAAAATAAAGTTCAAGTCTGCAACACTTTAACGTTGAAATTCAACGTAAGTTTACATATTCCACAATAATGGTCTCTTTGGCAACTAGTTTTCAAAGAATTCTTTGTACGATTTATTATTTGTAAAACGTATTTTTATACAGTATAGTTCAGTAGAGTATCGGCACAGAAACCTGGAGACCCGTGGGGCGAACCTCGGGTGTGTTTCGTCTTTTGTATTTTAGTTTCCAAGCTAACGCTTCTTTTGTGTTCCCAGGAACTCGCCCCCTTACTCCCGTGTTTTCCCAAACTTCTGCCAGTGCAACCGTATGCCACACTGAACTGAAGCATCGAAATAATTACATCTGGATTCTTCTGCTACTTGCACGTTTTGTGGTCGGCTAGTTATACCGTCTTGAGTGTTTCCTTCCGTATATATTGATTCAGTACTGTATTAAGTGAAAAAGTAAAGAAAATATTGTGACCGTTTATAGGCCTATAAGAAGATGGTATTTCTGTCAGTCGAAAAATAGCAGAAAACACAGGGAATAAGATTGATAACGAATTAAGACTCGGTCATTTATTATTACGTAATGTGTAATCCGTAACATTGCAACTGCTCCTGTCGTCCACAGCAACCGTGGGCTCGTCTGCCTCTTTCACTCACCAGAGATCCACTTGTTTGCAATGTGCCTGCCAGTGCCCGTATGGTGTTCCTTTCTGAGGGTTTGCGAACGCCAAATTCGCACCGGTATGCCTTTTCCGTTTCCGAAACTGAATTTGTCATCCAGTATTGCTTCACAAGGAAGAGCCGTTGTAACGTGTACTGCATTACCACGGTGACTAGCTCATACTGGTGTAACACCTGTCACATATAATGCAACGGAACATCTGCGCCATCTCGAGGCAAGGAATCAAAACTCACAACTCTCCATCTCAATTCGACGCTAACAACGGGACATTGCGTAAATTTCCAGCGGAATAAATAAATACAGAAATCTGTTAATTCTTTGTAAATCATTCTGTATAAGGGAGACCGGGGATGGTTGCCATCCTATTTACATACTATTTTTGTTGAATGATAACGATGTTATCTCAACTGTAAGCCAATATTTAACGTTTGCGTGGATTACAAAAATCAGTACAATTCAACGAGAAACTTGTAAAATTTATTAGTAAAAATTATTTATTTTTAAAAATTGCAGTGTGTGTGACTTTCAACCCTTCCACTTAGATTGTTGTCTCAAGGACCGGGGTCTTTTGTACCAGAAATTTTCTAATTGCAGCTGGGATACTGATAATAAGCAAAATTTAAAAACAAAATAAAAACTAATGACGGCCACGTAGCAGAGCTAATGGTTTCTATGTGCTCCGCAGTGTCGCACCACTTGGCATTTGACGCGAGGAGACAAAAGCATCCGCATCTGTTACGAGGATTCGGATACTTACCTAAGATGACGGCATCCATTACAGTGACCTTTCAGTGGATTTCTTGGCTGAATGAACCGTTAGGTGCTGCGAGACTAAATTTGTTTAAAAGTTACTATCTGCAAGTGCATTGATACTACATATGTTTACAATCGCTGAAAGAATCGTGTGTTGTTAGGCCTTTAATAGTCTAAATCAGAGATTTACCACGTTAAATATGATCGATTTTTATTTAGAGTTTTATCGGTAAATGATTAATAACATCTCGTTAAATTTTTGTAGCACGTCTTGTTTGTTCATGTTTAAAATGACTAAAATTTAATTATATAGTATTTAATTTCTCACTGCGGCTAGTAATTATGATTTTCTTTCGTGTTCGATGTATACCTATGTATTTCATTTCTCATGTTAGTGAGTTTCTTAAAGCGGGGGGGTAATGATGGATTGTTGTGGTTTTTTGATATCACTAAGCTCAGTGGCATATACAAAGGCCAGTGAATCAGAGAAGAGCGTTCCCCTTGTGTTGATAAACATAAGTTTATATCTATTAAAACTATTATTCTTGAAAATAATTATGTCGCAGATTTCTAGTATCAAGTTTCACGTGTTTGTTGGGAAAGTCGGATTTTTAAGTGGTATTTTTTTAACGTCAACAAATACTCAATATAGTAACCAACAAATCTACACCTAGTGTTTTATTTAATGGAAATGTTTAACTTACGTAAAAATCTGTTGTTAATACCTCCGCCCTTCAGTGCCATCCTCTTGTACACAATTTTTTACCTTAAGTTTGTATGAATTTTTGATGTCAGATTGAGCGTAGGTTCTACTTAACAAAAAAGAGTCTCTTGTTGCAACTGTTCAGGACTCACAGTTTACGTTTAAAACGCACATAAATGTTTCTCCTGTACATCCATGGTAACGTTCCTACATATTTCAGGAAAGAGTCAAACGCTTAGAAGTCGAGTAGAGTGGAGTGAAGAGATTTGGGCGGCTCGTAACACCGAGGTCTTGATAGCCGATGAGGGTGAAGTGAGGTGAGCATGGAGCAGCGCCGGAATGCATGGGGGAAGTAGAACGGGAGATCTACTAGAAAACCCGCCGACGAGCGGCATCGTCCGGCACGATTCCCCCGAGCGAAAATCTAAGAGCACCCCCGCCAGGAATCGAACCAGGTTCGCCTGTGTGGCAAGGGAGTAGTCTGACCACTTCATCACCACGGCTTCTTGAAATGCTTAAGCCTCTGTCACACTATTACATTTTTCCTTCAAACTACTTTCAATAATTTTGATCAACTATAGATGGACAATTATGACGTCATCAAAACATCATAAACTCCTCCATATTCGGCCGAGAAAGTTGGATGGCTTCAGTTTCCATCAAACATTTTAAGAGTGGACCGGTTATAAAATTTATCTGAAGTTTGACGGTCTCACTCAATATCGTTTAAGATATTTTGATCACCTCATAATTGTCCTATAGTTGATCAAACGTTTGACGAAAAAATTCGACAGTGTTACAGGGCCTGTAGTAAAATTCCCCCGGGTAGTAAAATTCCACGGTTACACCGGCAGAGGATATCTAACAATGTAAGAAGGTGCTAAAAGTTGTTTACGTCTTGTCAAGCAAAAAATGTCGACACCCCTTTGGAAAACAAGTTATGGCAAACATTATATAAATACGCTGCTTTCGTGCACCAATGAACCTTAGGCTATAAAATTGTATTTGTTAATGCCTAGCGCAAAGCCTGTGCAACAAAGTTCACGGTAAACTTCTCTTCAGAGAGAATCCGGCTCCTCACGACCGTATTAGCAGGTAATCCTAATCCTTACCTCTCAGTTTAAAGTGCTCGCAGCAGTTTCGAAGCGAACGGGTTGCTAAATTATCCCAACTGTAATCCGGTGCTTTAAGGAAGTTCCACAGCGGCGGCGTAAAGACTGTTGTAATTGCAGCCTCCTGCTGTAAGCGACTGCGTTTGCAGGAATACTCTTAGCTTAGCTGTGCTGTTTAAATTGCCATTAATTAACATGATATATCACGGAGATGTGCCTTCGAGGCTGGCCGCCTTCGTGACCTTGTCTGTCAAGTGGTGAAAGCCAAGAGACGGTGAGTGAGGGCTCGATTCTTGTGTACGTCAAATGTTATTTAGCACTTAGGCACGAAATATTTTACTTGTGGGCAGCCACGGCTATTCAATTAGTTTTCCTATCGGGTCATTAACAAATAATTACAATGCGTGACGTGCAACACTCAATTATTACAAAGTCGTGATTCACTTATTACAAAGTCGTGATTACATGGTCAGTTTATTTACATGAATATGTAATAATATAATTATATTGCAATTTTTTTTTCCTAGTGATACAGTTGAAGTTAAATCATATTTACGTACAAATGCATTTATTCACATACATATTCATATATACACATGCACATATACATATAAGTAAAAAAATAATTGATAAAATATTTTGTTCACTTGCCAGTCTGAGGAATGGGGCGGTCCGCATGCGACCCGAGGGCCGATGATTGAGTAATACTGTAAAGCGTGCAGGTGTGGAGACTGGAGGGTGACCAGTTTATTTTTTATGTCGTAATATCCGTGATAAAGTTCTAGTTTTTGGTGCTTAGTTAATCGCATATTTTCAGTTATAGACGTCGTTCTTGGCTATGTTAAACGGTGACGTCTGTGGCCGAGTTTGCTAATGCGCCTTCACACCAGGAGATTCCGGGTTCGAATCCAAGGTAAGTCAAGGACTTGTCCGCTAGTTTCAGACGTGAGATTGCATTTGTTTATGTTTGAGCTTCGCCGCTACCGCCTCCTCGCTTCGTTCCGTCACTTGGTCTTACATAACAGCAGGGGCCGTTTATATGCACATTAAAAAAGTAAGTAGAATTGGTAGAGCGGAAGAGTTTCAGAATATTTTGACGATGGGGAAACAATTATAGGTTTACTAGTCTTCTGAAATATATGTTATTATTTAATAACTTGGGGCCCAGCCCGTGACTGTGTTTTCAGTATTGTCACGCGCCTAGAATAGTTACCGTGTTACGAATTTTGATTATCATAAAAAGACTGAAAAAAAACATTATATATATATATTTGTGTGTGTGTGTGTGTGTAGGTAATAATGAAATGATGTGAAATTAACTCAACATTGAAGCGACTGCTGCCCCATTTGATATTTCTCTATCCACTTGGCCACTGTGGCCCCACTTGATATAGTTCTATCCACTAAGCCACTGCGGCCCCACTTGGAATCGCTCTATCCACTGAGCCACTATGGCCCCACTTGGGATCCCTCAAGTCACTGGGCCACTAAGGCTCCACTTGATATTAACTCAACATAGAAGCGAGACATTTAAGTAAACATAAATTATATTCCATTACCTTCATATCTCTATGCAATAATTTATATGCTTAAATACAAAACTTCCATAGGAAAAAGTAATTTAAAAATTAGTTTTTAGGGTAAAAGGTAATGATTGCGTAAACTGGTGTTGCTGAAATTCGAACTTGGCGTGTATTTGACCCTGGGGATTCGATCTGCAAAATTTGAAGAACTTTTGTTGAGTTTCAAGGGACATAGAAATATTAAAGAAGACAGACAGACATACAAACTGACAGAGATCGTCTGGCTTATTATATAATAGGATAAGGTTTACGAGTGGTGCGCTACAGGTCGCTGTTGTATCCACCAGTGTGTCAATGTTTATCGACGCATCATTTCCTGTTGCGCTGAAGCGTGGACGATGCGATGCTGTGAGTTAGGTCTGCAGCAGCGCAGTGTGTGGTCGAGGTAGTAAGTGAGAGCACCTCGACGCAAGCGTTGCACAGTGGTAGCGTTTACCTCGTTACCCGCTTCAGAAGTATGCCCAGACGTGCTGTTGGAACTGTCACACTGCTGAGACATACACACACACACTGCGTCCTCGAACTGATAATTACAGTGATGTTATTTGTTTCCTGTCATGCGCAGATGCTAATAACGCTACGGAACATACTGGGGTGGTAATCATTCTACTCGCCTTCCAACAACAAATCGAGTTCTATTCTCGGCGGTGTCAAACCGGAATTTCCGCATGTAAGGAACGTGACGGGCTCTGCTGTTGGCCGGTGGGTTTCCTCAGAGTATTCCCGTTTCTCTCCCAATGCCCGTTGCTTCACACTCGTTGGTTCTGGAGACTTCAGCTGATGAGCACCACCCAATAAAAATGCGAATGAAAATCCGCTTAGAAAATGTATCTCAAGTGGAGCCGACTGGTATAAAACTGTCAACTTAGGGAATCTGAAAGAGGATGGTGGGTATGAGAAATGAAGGAAAAAGGGGGGGGGGGGGCATCTTGTTGCTTGACATTTCACGGCAAAAGAATTTCTGTTTATGATTACTGCTGCGAATGAACCTTTTATTCGCTTCTTTTGTCTGATGCAGCACATCACCCCATGTGACGCACGTAGTGTATCCGCTTCCTCAGACATCCCACGCAAGTCGTAACTTTGCAAACACGCTGTAGGCACGCGCGAGAGGTCCTGTTTCAAACAAGGGCCGGACGGCCTTCAGGAGGCAGTTTAAACGTCTGAACAGACCAGACATCGCCACAATATAGCTGACGCCGCCAAACGCGTGAAGGAGAGAGGGGAAAAAAATTGCCCCGATTCAGCTTTTCTACGAGCTCTTCAGGCACGTCGATACTTCGTTCGCCGCCCTTCCCAGCCCCACTCACACTCTCCCAGATCTATCCCCCCCCCCCCCCCCCATACCTGCAACTACCTCCAGATGTTCTCCTTCCGATTCCATTTTATTCGCATCGGAGTCCTGTGAAAATTATCCACACAGGATCATATTTTGCCGGCAGCCGCGGAGGAGAAAAGGCAGCGCTTTTGAAAACGGGACCTACGTTGAGGCCTAAGGAAAGTCTGTTGGGCTCACACATACCGTGACACCTGATTTCTGGCCCACGCGTCCACCAACAAGAAACGAGCGTGTATAGCCTCGGCAATAATACAATAATGCCTCTTTTTTTTTTTTTTTTTTTTTTTTTTTTTTTTTTTTCGGAAAGAGTTTATCGAATCGAAAAATCTGTAGTACGTAATGTTGAAACGCCGGGAGAAATGGTTTACCGCAACTAGCTTATTATTATTATTTTTTTACTTGCCAACGAAAATACGCCTAGGGTATTTTGACAACGAACTATAGTGAAAAAAACTGTTACACATTTGTTAGCCCAGCTGGTCTTCGCTACTACGCAAGGCGCTCTTAACGACGCGACGGGGTATAACCTTCCGCCATTTTTAATCAAACGTATGAACTAGAGTGAACCGATCGAATTAAGGGGTTAGGAGAAGCATGGATAGTTCAGCAGTATTGCTTGCATAGTGTGCTTCACGTTAATAATTGTTGACCGTTCTGCATCACGTTGTGCAAACAATTACGATATCCTGGCTGTTGATTTTTTTTTTCGATAAACGTAATTTGTTTTGCTAAACAGCAGACGCGTAAAATGGAAGCCGCGATCGAAGTAAAATAATTGTTTGGTTACTTTATTATAACAAATCAGTTACTAATAAATACCCCCCCCCCCCCCAATAAGTTTCGCAACGATTTTAATACTGTTGGTTGAAACTATCATTTTTGAATACATTAGTTCAATTACTAAGGTGTCTGATAAATAATGTTCGTATGTACAAAGGATTGTGAATCATACTCTATAATCGAGAACGGTAGCTTTTCCACAAAAAAACTCTGTTTTTGGAGGGCCGCTGGGGCAAACGGAAGGGAGGGAGGTGAAGCCGACCCCCCACTCACTGACCCCCCATCCTTCCTCTTTGAAACCCTCCCCCCCCCCCCTCAAATCCCCCCCCCCCACCCGCTGAGAGGAGTTAGAGGGACAAGAGGGGTATGTTTTCCATTTTGTGCGGGATTGGGGATGTGCTTTCGCCTTCGAATCGGTCTGGAAGGTCCACTTTTTGACCGAGTTCTTTCAAATTTGGGGGAGGGGTGCCTTTCCGTTCCCCGTCATCCCCCTCAATTGACAGTTTAGCCCTTCGTAAGCCTAAGGCGTAAGTCCTAAATCTTAAGTCTTATGTCTTAAGTATTAATTTTTAAGTCTTAAGTCGTACTTTCACTATAATTGCTACTGCATGCCGGGATGTGCGCGCGAGCGCCGATATACGCGAGCGAGCACGTGCCGAAATTCCCAGACGACATTGCACCATAAATACTAATTCGTACGGTTACCTGCTTCATCTTTGGTGGCTCAGCCCGCTGTTTCCGCGGGCCCGACCCCTGCTCTAACTTAATTGCAGAATGGACCCGCGAAAATTCCTACTACCTTCCAATCAACTAAAATACGGCACCGGTCCAGGCGGATACGCTCCAGGCGACTTGTAACATTATGAAATGAGATGGAAAATGTGTTAAGTTTCGCATCAAATAAGTAGTTCAAAATGCTTAATGTATAACTATGTTTATTTTGTTTTGATTTTTATAGAACAAGCATTGTCAAAACGAGGAAACTAATGAAGAGCTTCGCTGCAACTTGCATACTGAATAAATGCAAGCTCGATCAAGAATGGCGGACGATTGTACATAATACTTATATTGCCCTACTCCTACACATCTCCTGAGCGTGATGTCTTGAGCCGCAGTAACATGTGCAGATTTCCATCATAAGTAGCAACTCAGCGGTATACATCACTCTGGCAAAATATTTGCTCATTAAGTTAGTAAAAACGCTTATCTCCCATTCAAGTTCTTTGTTGGCCTATTTTTGTGGAAATATGGGATATAAGATCAGGAGACACTCTGCATGCTCTTGAGCCGCCGAATAGAAGTTAATAAAGTTTTGTAAGACGGTGATGATTAACAAGCTTCACGACATAACCTATCATGAAAGCACATCTATATTTTATAACGATGTCTTGCCAACTTCTGTTCTGTAATATAATCAATTGTAGTAAAAGTTAGGATACACATATATTGGATTTTCTCTCTGATAAGATTTTTCTTAACGATGGCAGCGATGGCTCGAGTATAGTGTAGATACCAAAAGCTGAGCACGCTAAATGTAGGTATTGAGAAACGAGTAAACCAGTAAATAATAATCATACGTTACTTTCAAATTTCTCGTCGATTATTTACTGTAGTAACACTCTTAGATTTTTTTTTTTTGCGGCAGCACTGATTGTTCGAATAAGAATTATCCGGTGTATCTGCTTTTAACAAAGAATTATTGAACTATAAAAAATATACTTTGAGGTTTAAATGTTTGGTTTAGGGGTACGATGCTTGCTTGTAATTCTAAGGTTGCGAACCATGGATTTCAAAATCTTAATACGTACCTAGTTAGACCTGGTCACAGCTATCAGATCATGGCCAGATTTTCTTAGTAGCACAATGTACTCTACACTTTAAGTTTAACTTATCGTCCAGTAAAGATCTCACGAGATCAAAATCAGTAAGGCATGATCTTCACCCGATCCAAAGTGATTTCTTGTTTTTTTGTACATCGTTTTTACCATACTAATCTAAAATTCGCTGATCTCAAATATATATATGTGTATATACGTGTGTATATATACACATATATGTATGTATATATAATGTGTGTATATCTGTATGTATGTGTGTATATATATGTGTGTGTGTTAGATAACCATATGTGATAACTTAAAATTATTTCATTCGCTTTCTGCACAGAAGTGTAAAAATTTGCAGATTTGCAAAGTATTTCCTTTTCTAATAATTCCCAAGTTTCTTTTGGCTGACGCATGAATCAAATGATTAGGCCCATTACAATGTTCAGCTTACGCAAGGCGGAGGAATACACAACGTGTATACAAGTAGATCTTAAGTAGAGCTTTCAAAATTGCTCATTTTACCGTTTATTATACAGTTGTTAATTTTAGATCCTGTATTAAAGTTTGTATGCTAAGCCAGTTATCGCGAATTTTTAATTGGCAGGATATCTGAAAGCTTGTTTCATGTGCAACATGTCTGTGTTGTAAAAGTATGCATTGATTTTTTTTTTTTTTTAACGCTGCACTGCAGTACACAATGCGCCAGTGCACCTAACGACACGATACCTGCTTTTGGATTGGAAACTGGAACAGTATTGTTTATATTGATGTGTTTTGAACCCATTAAAATGATAAAATGAACACGTTCAAAATGAACGAGGTAGGGCTCACCATTGTCTAGAAAAACCTAGAGAAAATAATTTCTCAGAAAGAAAAATCTGAAGTGGGAACAATATCGAGCGGAGAGCGTGGAACGAGCACAACTGCATTGTAAAAATGTTTAATTTAAACTTCCTAAAATGTAATGGAAGTGTTTAACCTATGGATAGTATGGGAATAATACCATATATCAGACTGCGAGTATGTATATGCATGTTCAGAATTTTTACAGTACAAAGTTGGCAACTTCGCTACGCATTTGACTCTTTCCTGAGAAAATGCAGGAACTCTACCATGGATGTATTGGAAAATAATTTACCATTCTCGCTTTCTTACTGTACATATACGCTGATGTGGTAAATTTACGAATATTTCTTAGTGTGTGTGGTATACTGCATCAGTGCTTCAGGTTTCTACATTCCTGCCGTGTTGATATATACATTCCTGCCATGTTGATATACAAAAGAGGAAGGGCATGCGACGATCTCAGGGATTAAGTTATACCTGGTACTGTTTTTGGATTCAATCGTGAAACCAGTTATATAAACAAAGCTTAAATTCTTAAGGTGTTGCAGCATTTAATTCAGTGTGTTAAACCAAGCATTTAGGGAAAATTTCGTCTTTTAGATGGGCACTCGACGCACGCTAAGAACATCGAAATCTAGCGCATCGCTCGTGATAATGGTATTTTAATGTTATCATTACCAGGTCACACGACATACCGTCTCCAGCCTTAAGATGCCGTCTTCTTCAAGCTCCTGAATACCTGCTATACATATGAACTCGAAAAGTGGCTTAAGGCAAATCCAGGTTGTTGTGTAACTCAGTCAAAAGTGGCTGTGTTATTTCGCATTGCTTATGGAAGAGCTGCTACAGTGGGTGTGGCAGTGAACGCTTTCAGAGCTACAGGATTATGGCCAGTAAACAGAGATGTATTTGAGGGACTTCAGTTTGTTGCTTCTTTCGTCTCATCCCCTCTCCTCCTTAATGCAAATCGTATGTCATTAGCTCAGCATGTGACACATTCCTACACACATAAAAATACAGTGTACCAGCCAAGTACATGTACAAACCAAGTGAGTCCCACCCAACAAGAAGATGGAGAAATAAATGTTTCTGCACCAAACCCCAAGACCAATTCATCGCCTTCCTTTGTGGCAATGAAACAAGTATCTTCACTTCCAAAAGCAGTTGCCGTTGTTTTCCCCAGCAGTAATACAACAGTGGAATCAATTAAGAGCATTTTATTATAAATACAGTAGATATTAAGAGTGGTCCATTGATGGAATTTACGAGGTTCATCAATTTAAGCCTATACATATGAGTGGACCACTTGCACTTTATTTTAAATATATTTTTTGTGTACGACATAAGGGATTTATATATCCATTAAGGGCGGTAAAGGGTGGGGTTATATTATCTGTGTACACTAATTTTTTCAATGATTTTGGTGCATAATTAATTACGATATAACACAAGATATTTACCAGGTACATTGATAGTGATTTTAAAATGTAGTTTTGAAAATATCGGATACGAAGTGAAACTAAACTACAGTTCTCCAGACGTCGATTTATAACGGGAACTTCAACCTTAAAGTAAACCCTCATTAATACCTCCGCTCGTAATGAAAATAGCAGGGTTGGCCACCCTTTCTTGGCAGGCAACTTTCGTGCTGTCGGGAATTATGAACTTTATTGGTTTATTGAGCACAGTAACCTAATCGACAAAAACGGCCTTCTTATTGCAATTGCCCAGGACCCACCGTTTTCATGTAAAACGCGCACACAGCGTTGGCTGCAGTGATACAGTGCTTAGCACCTAGGCAATACTACCTACATGTGTGTGTTATGCTGTTGTGTCCACTACAAAGACTGGTGGAGAACAAACATGTATCATATACATTAATAAACACTCGTACTGAAGCTGCCTGTTTGTTTCTGGCTACAGACAGTATGCGATTCCCTGCAAGGAATGTTGGTTTTGCCTACGCGTTTGGAACTGTGCCGTATGCGTTTTACACAAAGACGGTGGGTTCTGGGTATTGCAACAAGAGGACCACTTTAGGTTATACTGCTCAATAAAACATCAAACGTTCATTATTCCTGACAGTAAAAAACGTTGCCTGCAAAGAGAACGCGGCCAACTTCGTTATTTTTATTACGAGGGGAGAGCGAAGATCCCAATATCATAAAACAATGTTCGGATATTTGTAGTTTAATTTCACTTAGTTTCCGATATTTCGAACAAATACAGCTTAAAATCTCGACTTTCGATTGCTCGTATCCCCGTAAACATTCAATTCAAATAGAAAGTGTCCTATATAGTGACCATTTGATATTGCATAATGAATCACCTCACTAAGTTTGTCCGTTGAATTCCGCCTTACTCTGTGTATGGCTTAGTTGACATTCGAACCTGAAACCTTCTTTGCTCGAAGGTAACGCCAAATACTGTAAACAGAAAATGCAGAACAGCTCTACACCAATAACGTTAATGGCGCTGTCTACCGGCTGGCAGCTGCGAAATTTTAATAGGAAATTCCATGTTAAGGAAATTTCGCCTCAGTGCATTAGTTTTAAAGATAGGCGTTTAAAAAAAAATGGATTTTTCACGAATTTTCTTAGATCACAACGAGCGTGCATTTTCAATATAGATAGGCAGTACGTACATTTTTGAAAATATAAATATTAATAATTACTTACAAACTGGCTATACATGTAATGGATACATATCCGCTGTAGGGAACTTCCCCTAAAAAATTCGCGAAGAATACATTTGGTTTGAAATGCCTATATTTAAAATTAACGCACTGAGGCGACATTTCCTTAACATTCCCTAAGAATTAATAATAATTAACACGTAATGGGATTTCCTATTAAAATTTCGCAGCTGTCAGCCGGTAGGCAGTGACCTTAAAGTGCGTGTGGCAAGCTGCAGTGGTGATCTGAGCGGCGCTGTATGGTGATACAACATATTATATGCTGTTCACGGTAAAGTAAGCACTTTTTAAGGACCTTATAAATATTTCTTTCATCCAATTTCCAATTTTCCTGCAGCTTTTTTATATAAACATTGCAATGTGACCAATACATTTCATCATCCTCTAAATTTAATGCCTGAGGCTGCGATAAGATATATTTGTTAGTGGTTAATACCTGTTGGGAGAGCTTTAAAAAGTGCTCACTTTACCATATTTTGGTAGTCCTGTATTCAGTCGGGTCAACATTTTTAATTAAAATTTCTTATATTCACTATATATATATAAAATTCTTTGTGCGTGACTAAACCGCATCATCACTGACAAACCACTGGATCAATTGAGACCATATCACACCATATGTTATTGAGGTGCGAGTAAGGTTTTTAGTTATGTTTCATTCAGATTGGTGGCGCTGGAGTCTAACTTCTATATTTATAGGCGGATTTTGCTCATACTTGCAGGAAATGTTTGTTGATGTAAAAGAAAAAAATGCCAGCGATACCACGGTCAAACATCAGTCAACGTACCAGACGTAATAGAGAAGACGCATTGAGAAGGCAAAATATAACGTGAAAGAGGCGGAACAACGTTCGCCGGGATCAGCTAGTGTGTGTGTGTGTGTGTGTGTGTGTGTTATATATATATAATGTGTGTGTGTGTGTGTGTGTGTACACACACGAGTAGATATATTTCAATGAGCAAAAAGCGTGTGTTACAAATTTAACCAAATTCAATCAAAATATGTATGTGGCAATTTCGTACGATAGCACCAAATAAAATAATAATAAATTTTTCATATCATATCTCAGCGACAAAACAACCGATTCCCATCAAATTGTTCACACAAGTAGCGCTACGGTAGATCATGTAAACTTTCATGTTTTGTGTGGCTCAGTCACTTATTTTCAAAATAAATGCCCTGTAAATATTTCAGGTTAGTAAACTCTATCATTCGAAACATTAGACTGATAAATTCCGAAGTTGATGCTCCGAATCCAACCCCCGTAATGTAGTGGATTGCACGCTAGCTTATAGTACGAGGTTTTCTGGGTTCGAGTCCCGGGTAAGGCATGTGTGTATTTGTAACTGTCTAACTACTGTTGCGTAAGTTTCTGGTTTCGTTTCTAAAGTTATTGCTTTCAAAGAGAAGTCATGTCCTTCCTACAAACTTAGTTTTTAAGATCTTGCTTAAATATTAATTGCACCCATGTTGAGGCAAGCAGGCTTATTAGTTATTTCAGTTACTTATTGTTTTAGTGAAAAAGTGTCGCAGCTGACTTCATCTGAGGCTATCGTAATAAATAGACACTGCCACGTTACGTGCGACCGTTCGTGATCGGGTCTGCAGCGGAGACGAGAGAGAAAATGCAGTGATGCACGGAGTTTTGTGAATCCTATACATTTCAGTCCGACAGTGGCTACAGTTGGTCTCAAAAACACATTCCGATACTCGCTATTGTTTCAATCTGCTACCGTTTATGTTCCGATAGTTTCAGATTCTGGTTCCAGGTTTCTGGGCTGTTACAACCGATCCTGACAGATAAGAAGAGTATGTACCTACTGAAACATGTTTAGCGAAAACATTGTTTGCACGGATACGTGTATCGCGGTAAATACATGTTTAAATTTTTTTGGAAATACGATTTTTTGCCAGGAAAGGTAAAACACAATTATCTATGTGCCTATTTTAAAAAATCATGTTATGTGTATTCATGGAGATAAAATTCGTGGAAAATGGTTAAACAGGCCTATCGCATTTTAAAGCGGTAAGAGGCAAGTACGACTATCCGGGCGTGGTTTAACTTGTGGGCTGTCTTTGCATGTATAATAAAGTAACACTGTTACTGATTTAATTTGCGTAGTACAGCATCACGACGGAAACACTGCGCACCTTGCGCGTAGGAGCGATGAGGCGCTAGGGGTGCGTGTTATTGTCGCCCGTATCGCTCCAACGCTTCTTGACCTTGAACGCGCAGTTAACAAGATGCGCAATCATAGACCAAAGACGAGGTAGACCGATTTTCGCTTTCTACGTATGCGCCCAACATTCTCACCCATCGGCAATACGGCCATCAAAGAGCAGTTCACTGTTGGAACACAGAGAGAGATTAATGCACAGCTCGTTTGTGCTTTGTTTCATCTTTGTGTCAATTGTTTGGTGTTCAGTATATCATGCATTTATCAACTGCCACGTTGTTAGAGACCTAAGGGTGTCGCTCTATGTGCGTGAACCAGAATACCAAGTTTTTTTGCCAGTATTTTATTATATACTTTTTTTTAAATATATATATATATATATATATATATATATATATAATATATATATATATATATATATATATATATATATATATATATATATATATTTCGTTCATTTTTCAACTACGGTTTTTCTGTCATTTCTGAATATAGCTACTCTATCTCGAGGGTTTACGTTGACACGCAGGAAATGCCGCCATAGGCAAGTTGATTTTTATTCCAGCGGCGCAGAGGTAACCACGAAGTGACTGCATCAGACGCGTGCTGATGGGTGTATAGTCCATTCACGGTTACTTCATTCAGCCTTTTCTGAATCCCTGTTAAAGTTCTACTTCCAGGATATTCCTCCGCCTCGTGCAAACTAAGCTTAACTAAGCCTGGAAAATTACACCAGAGGACGACGCACCACACTCGTGCACACTCAGTGTAACAGTATTTTGTACAAGAACTATTTCTCACTAGGTGGTACCAACATACCTATTTTCTCCCTGTTTTTATTCAAATTATTTATCAATGAACTATTATAATTTATAGATAAGATATTAATAACATTTAAATTTAACAGAAAAAAAAGTAACTACTATGAGCATGAGCACACGTATAAAACGCATGTGATACAGGATGTATTTAGGAAATAACTAAACACGTCATACATGGGGAGATTTTTCAAAGGTTTGATTAAAAGAGGTCGAAGAAACCGTGAATGGACTATAGTCAGCTCGTTACGTAATCCGCAATATGTGCTTGTCCGCCAGTCGCGAGGGAAGACACGCTGAAATGAGCTCCGCGCAAGGAGCAGATGCTGGTAGTGTAAGGAGGCTTGTGAGTTTGCGTGTAGGATGTTTGGAGGGGGGGGGGGGGACGAGGGTGGTGCAGTAGCGTGCGCCGTGTGCGGGGCCTTGTAGCAACTGGGCGACACGTAATTGGGTGGATGTCGATCCCCGCATGGCGGCGCTGTTCGTTGGGGCGCTGCGCCACATGCCAGTTGTCGTACGCGACGCCGACCTCGGGGGTTTGAGAGGGGATAAGGGGACCATTGCGCCACAATTCGGACAGAAAGGAAAAAGTAATTCTGCTCGTCTGGCCACTGTTCGACAAATCAACCGTCAAATGGACCATGTATAACGGTAGGCTTGTTGCAATTCCGGATGAATATATATCGTTTATCCTCATCCCCCTCCCGACTAACCGAAACTTCCCTATTATACTAAACAATAAATATCATGCGAGGTGGCCAATCCTCGGACTCTCATTCGAGAGACCCTGGGTTCTAATCCCGGCTAGGTCGTTCTGAGTACGGTTTCCTGTGGCTCCCTGAAATCACTCCACACAATTTCTGACGTGGTTTGTCACCCAGTATTCCCTTTGGGCCGCGTACAAATGACAACTATGCGTGACGGGTGACGCTTACTTACTATAGTACATTCACGGTTAATTCCAACTTTCACGAAGCCCTGCTGAAGTTCTACCTTCAGGTGGCTATCACATATTGCCGACCCACCGACTGTGGCCGTATTTATATAGTAGATACCCTGACCCAGAACCTTCAAACCTCGGGACACGCCGAAGGAGGTGTAGTTTGAAGGCTCATGCACGTGCTGTCAATTCGTCGACCTCCAGGTCAGCTGCTAAATCACTCCCCCCCCCCCCCCCCACGGCACTTGCAAATTTGTGGCGGCTGGTACCGTCCTTGAGAGAGGCGGATCTTGGTGAGTTAGCCCCACCACGCAGACACTAGCCGCGCGTAACGTATGTAAAGTCTGTCCACGATAAAGTGGGCACTTTTGAAATCAACCTTAGAAAAAAATCACTGTGCCCGGTAAAGTTGATAACGATTGATGGAAAGTAGTTCCATACATTAACGTCGAATAAAAAATGTTAGGTAAACATTTGTGATAAATTAAATTATTTATTTCGATTTCTGTTTTTTTTTTTTTTTTTTATGTATTAGTATGTAAAACTTAGCAGATTTATAAAATGTTTACTTTTATAATAATTACGCAGCTTCAGTAGACCGACACATGAATAAAGTGATGAGGCCCATGTGAATGTTAATTTTGCATAAGGTGGAAGAATACAGAGCGTGCATACAAGTAGATCTTAATCAGGGCTTTCAAAAGTGATAATTTTACCGTGACAACGTAAATTAAGCTGTAATTAATTTCTATGCCCTAGAAGTGCTCTGGTCAAAGTCTACGTTGAAAATACACGAATGAGTTGTGTAGTAGTAGGGATACTTGCCTCCCACTAAGGCGACCCGAATTCGCTTTTCTTCGTTGCTCCATCTCACTTCGCTTCTCCAGATATCTCAACTTGACTTGGTCAGCAAATATATATAAGCCATAACGCATTGCTGTCAACGTGTTTACGGCTATTGCTGGTTCGTGACCGGTATTCCCCGAATAGCCAATCACGAGCATAATAAGAGGAATGGCTATCCTCCGCGAGGGACAGGACCTGCTATTCCCGACCAGAACGAGGAGTGAAGAGATTTCGACTGCTCTTAACATCGAGGTCTTGAGAGCCGATGAGGGTGAAGGGAGGTGAGAATGGAGTGTTGCATGAATGAAAGGACGGGAGAAACGGGAGATCCAGAGAAAATCCGCCGACCAGCGGCTTCGTCCGGCTTGATTCTCACATTCAAAAATCCGGGAGTGACCCCGCCTGGATAGAACCCGATTCGCCTATGTGAGTAGTCTAACCACGACACCACCACCCCCCCCCCCCAGACTAGAATGATGAATGGTAGTTGAAGATATGGGATGTGCAGCGGAAGAAAGTGGGATGACTTCGAGGAAACCCCTTTATGCAACTGCATAGTCCGCCACGTTATAGGCTGTTCACTGGAAAATGATCATTTTTGAAAGCCTTGCTTAAGATCTACTAGTATGCACGTCCTGTATTCTTCCACCTTATGTAAAATTAACGTTGCCATGAAACTCATCGTGAACAGCCTTTACCAGAATGAGGATCCAAAGCGGGATCCCACTGAGCGGGTCTACCGGAACGCAACACGTATTAAAGTCAATAAGCGTATACAAACACTGTATTGGCTGTTCACGGTAAAGTGAGCCTTCTTAAGGCCCTTCTAAATTTTTCCTTTCATCCAATTTCCATGTTCCTGCTGCTTTTTAATATAAACATTGCAATGTGACCAATAAACAGAATATATTGATTTCCCCAAACTAAAAATGTAATGCCTGAACGTGCATTAAATATATATTTATTATTTGTTAATGACTTTGGGAAGGGCCTTAAAAAGTGCTCACTTTATCGTGAACAGCCTGTACTTGTTGCTTACAATACTTCACACGGCCACTTGGTACTTGATATAGCTACTTGTAATTCACAATCTGCGTACTACTCAGCAATACACTTTTACGTTAACATCACGTCGCTGTGGCGAAGCGGCTAGGGCGCTCGCCTCCCAAGATAAACCGGATCGATTCCCGCTGGTGTCACTCACAGATTTCTGCACGTAGGAATCGTGACGTACAATGTCGCTGGCCTGCGGGTTTTCTTAGGGATTTTCCGTTTCTCCCACTGTTGCATTCCTGCCCTGCTCCATTTCCACTTCGCTTCGCCCTCATAGACTCTCAAGATCACAATGCGTAGGGAACAATTACAGAACCGGTACTATTACGCACTATCTTTTTACCTACCAAATTAAGAAGTATAGTACGATCTGAACAGAAATCATCGTAAACTCATAGGAAGCGTAGAATTAACTAAGCCTTTTAATGATATACAATTTACTACTTCCTAAAACGCTTGTAGTAAATATTAGTTAAACAAAGTAAGCGTGATAAGCAGTAAGTAACCCAGAGTAAATTAACGAATAAATAGCATTAGTTAAAGACGAAGAAAAATTTAGTCAGCAAATAATCCTCTTTACATTTCGCGGTCGCATTGGCGAATACGGTCACTCAACTATCTTAGTTCCCAGATGTTTCGAGAAAAAAAAACCTGAAAACCCAATAGAGAGCATTCCTGCAGGGCTTTAGAAAGGGCCCATGTGTTTGATTGGCTTCCACATGGCGTGTAAACGTATTGTTTATACAGTCGCTTGGCCGGTTCTTCCTTGGGTTCTGATGCAAGAATATCGTCCCTCCATGTTAACAGAATAAATAAGTGTGTGTGGAGCGCGCGCGCGCGCGCGCGAGCGGCGTGCATATGTATATAATGTGTGTGTGTGTTTTATATATAATATTCATTTTTCAACACGTAAGCGATAGTTTTATTTTCTGTATTCTTACGTGTTCTGTCACCGGACGAAACTTTGGGGCTGCGGAAGGGTAAATGGAAGTACGGTTAATTTAAAACGGTAGCTCGAAAATTTTATGGTCTAATAATCAGGATAGTAGCTTTTCTCGTTGCTGGTCGAGGTTTCGTGTAGGAGGTGCGCAGTTAAAAAATTAAAAAAAAAACGACGTATGGCTTCACAGTTTTCATGTGTACATATATACGTACGATTCGGAATGAAATGAAATCCAGAACTAGTGTCCTGACATCAAACGTTCCATTAATGCTGTCCGCTGCGGGGAAAAATACCAAAAGGCAAAAGGTTACTTTTTTTTTACGAGCGCTGAACAGCTAATGGTACGCTGCCCTGCCACATCAGTCGACTCGGCAATTAACTGGCTGTGTTGGTATCGTATTGTCGCTTCTCTAACGCGGAGACCTAATTACACGTGCTAATGAATGAAAATGCTTCAGTGAGCGAATTCGCTGTTTCACTAGTTGGAGATGGGAAATGCATTTATAAGTTATTAGAAAAATTTTCCCTGAATCACTTTCCCGCAGAACCGAAGATTCGCCCCTAAAAATGTATATACGTCAGATTCTACTTTGTCATGCAAACAATTAATTAATTAATTACTTGATCAAGATTTAAACAAAAAAAATTGTGTGGTGTACAAGTAGGACCAAGGACGTATCGCTAGGCCGGAAGTGGAAGGGAGGGGGTCATTATTTTGTTCAAGACCAAGAACGTTTTACGTCTTTTTAAAATAAATGGTAGGCTAATCCTTTAGAAACAGACGAATGGGCGCCTGTGCTGCAATCGGTAAAATTAAAAGAACCTTTTTAGCTTCAGTTACGTGAAAAATTCATTGTATCGTAACCTCATTGTGTATTCAGAATAATCGTGCATTCAAATTAATGGCTGCTCACGATAAAGTGAGCTCATTTTACCTTGAACATCCTATAAGCATGCGTATCACTCACTGACGAGAAGCACATGAAAATTAATCATTGCTTCTTGAAATGTTGATTTTAATGTTACAACCAAAATACTAAGATATTCGTCGAGTAAAAACAGTGTAATACAGGACGAGGAGGGGTTGGTTGCACGCTTCCCTCCCCCCTCCCCTTCGTTCATATTCGTCCTCCATTGCTGAGTACGCTCTGCATAGGAAGGATGCTTAAATATCCTGTTTGCTTGTTTTACTGTATCCATAACGCTTATCCGCATGTTCGAATTAGTTTTGGCTGCCAACTTTCGAAAGAGCAGCTGTACTCGAGACGCCAGCTGTAATCTGTTACCTAAATAGTAACAAATAGTCGTGAATTCACAGCTGGGATTTAGGTTTACGAGGAACTGGAGAATTAACGCCCAGTACGGTCGCAGGGAGTCGCACAACATGACTGCGGCGCTCGTAACTACAGTCCGTTCACGACTGGAACAGACTTTCTCGGAATATTTCCTACTCCCCATTTTTAAGCAATGGTTTTTTAAAAATACGTTAAAACATTCCAAATATAGTCTCTCCCCGTGCTGCCAAACTAACTGTACCTCCACCAGTCACTGTGTGTAGTAACGATGCATGCAGCTAACGACTAAGGTGGTGTTCAGTCGTGAACCAACTACAGTTGATTTTGTTGCGCGTTTTTAAACATGGGACCTGCGCATGGCGTACTAAGACGGAAACGATGATGTAGTCGTTGCAAAATAATCCGTTCGTGACAAAAACCCGATTGAAATAAATGTATAATTCGCTCGGGTGTAAGTCTGCGGTGCTATGCGGATAAGAACCCCGCGGCATATGGAGGCAATTTTGAGCGTGAGCGAAGGATTTCCGGCCAGCATATCTCGCGATTCCAATCTGCCAGCGCGCTGATTTCAATGTCAAGCGGAATATGTATTCTATATATCGATTACAGTCATAAAAGGCGAAGTATGTGTTTCGTTACTTTTATTTCATTTCCCACATCCCGAGGAAAACATCACCCGCTAGCGCAGGCGTTTTCACGTATTACCCACGACCAGCGGCGTGTGGTGAACTGTTGCATGGTAAGCTATTTTTTGTTGTGTGCTGTACCTATTCGTTTGCTAGTTTACACATCGGACACTTAAAAAGTAGCAGTGCAGTTGACGTCACAGCTGTGTGTAGCCGCTCTCTCGTGAGTGGCCGCAGTACATTCAGTTTCTCCCGGCTCCGCTCTGGTTGCGGGTTCCCACTGCATGCGCCGAGTGTGTACAACACTGAGCAAGCATCAGCTTACCTTGCAACACTTCGCCACACGCCACTGCCCACGGCCGTGGGCCCAACACAGCCAAGTCCCGAAATTTCTTCACGCAAGTCGTTGCATCTGCGCCGGAGTACGGAAAACCCTTCAGCGATCACGTTCGGCTAGTTTCTTCTGAGGAAGGTAGAAAAAAAGTTGTGTTCCCAAGACACCCCCTCCCCCTCCTGTGTTACCTCGCCCTCCTGAACGCGACCCGAGGGACTGAGGCATGTGGTTGTCGGAGTGAATTTCGACTTTCAACGCCTCGACTCATCGCCGAGCACACACTCCCGTCACTAGGGCCAGCCTAGCCCGCCGTTCAAAATAAAACCCTCCCGAGGAAATGTATTCCGGAAATACGTTCCTGGCCGTGGTGAAGGGGTTCATATTGTTTGCAGTAAATTGAAATTGCGCGGCAGGTATTTGCCGGAGGGTGTTTTATCTGCACCCTGAAACCTCCCTCGGGAGCGTGTGTTTTCTATTGTAGTGTCCCATAATTGGTTTACGACTCGATTGTTTGTCGGGAAGGGGGGGGGGGGGGTATCCGGACAAAGCACTTGTTTTTTGCATGATGGTGTGAAAACGGGTCCGGGAATGTGGCTGGAGGAGGGAGAGAGGGAGCGATGGGGTGCGCGGGGTAAATTATTACTTTCCCAACACCCGCTTTTGCGATCAGGTCGCTGTGGTGATGGGCCGATGACCACTCTCGATATGAACTCTCGCGCGAACGGCTCTCTTTTAGGCGGCGAGGGCGGGGGTCTGCGGCGATGTCCCTGGGAAAGCGGTGTGCAGGGTTCGAGTACAGAGCAGACAAGTACGCAGATACGAAATGGTGTGGCAGTTCCTTTGTTGTGACCGTATCCATTCCTCGATAAGTTGCGCGAGGCTTTCGGAGCGGTTCCTGTGTCTGGTAATTACCGCGTGCCACGGAAGGTTCCCAGACTGTGCTGGCTGGCTAGTAGATTACCTGGCGCTGATTGGCGGATGGCGTTATGACATGTTTATGGCCAGATGCGCCATTTTGCTGGCTTGTGCAGCTGGGTTTCGCGGCACAAGCGGCTCTACTCTCTGCCATGTTCACGACCACGGTGTGTCATGCTTAAGGCCTGGTAGGATTAAGGTTGACTACGAGAAGCCTAACCCCAGCTTGGTCTGGATTCCAGAGGAGTCTTGAGTGAGCTTAATGTCTGGTGGGATCAATGTTGACCGTAAGGGAAACATGCTCCCTGCCCCTCTCTGGTGTTCTGATCTATGCCAAAAGTTAGCAGGAGGCAGCTGATCTGTGAAGCGCTGGAGCTATTGCCAGTACCAGTAGTGTAGAGAAAGCTGATGTGTGAAACCAGGAAGGACTAGTGATGTGTCTCTTGGTTGAGGGATCAGTCTGTAATGGGTGTAAGGCTATGCCTGGTGGATTTATGTTGACTCCGGGAAGCACATGCCATCCTCACCTAATAGCCTCTCCTAGCCCAGGGGAACCCACTACCTCCTCGTGGTACCGCTGGGTTGCCTCTTTTAGAGGTTAGCAAAAGTGAGAAACTCCCAGGTGTACCCTATGCCTCTGCATTAAAATGGGTATCTGCCTCCCACGCTAAGCTTGAATCATGGACATTCATGATGATGGTGCTTGGTGGCGGGCCGTTTGACTCCTTGATGGTCAGAGGGGCCCCAAAAGCTCTACTTCAATGTGAAGAAATTCGAGCAAATGGAAATGGGAACACCTTTGGCTCAGCTGAGGACCCTATTGGGTGCGACTTCGGTTGCTACTCTTGGTGTAAGGCAGTTGCCGTATCCGCGTGGGGGGGGGGGGGGGTCCGAGGGTCTTGCCAGGTCAAGTGTTAACACCCATGATGAAAGGTAAAGAGGAGCTTGGGCTGATCTCGCTACCCCCTGGGGTTTCCTTTGCAAGGTATCCGGCGCCACGGCCTTTGAGGTCGGTAAGCTTACCTGATAATCGCTATCTCTTGGCGAACGTCAATTATGAGTTAATGATCGTGGAAACCTCATCACATATGCATCTCCAGTGCATGGTACAGAGTTGCATCTGGACTTGACGAAACACAGCCAGACTTGTTACCGACTGGACAGTGACTGAAGGTTAGACCAGTTATCACCGACTAATTGTTTGATTTGAATTTTATTCCACCCCTAGAAGAACCTTAAGTCCTAAGAACATGCTACGTCCATCAGAGTACAGATTGGAAGATATTCGACGAGGTACTAGTGGAGAATATCCAAAGGTACCGAGACGAAAACTCAAAAGATCTGCACTCCCGAACTGAACAAGCCACTAAGTTTATTCAAGACACCTAAATTATTACTTTAAAGACTTTGCAAACCAGGAGTCCTACTGAACAACTGGTGGGACGAAGAGCTAGAAGAAATGAGGGAGTGAGTCAGAAAAACTCGACGGTTTATGAAGAACAGTAGAATACCTGCACTGGGATTTAAAATGTTGGAAGAATATAGTCGACTAAGGAAGACTTATTTAAGATTTATAGTGGAGGAGAAAGAGTATTGGAGGAACTTCGTGGCGAAAAAGGGAATTGAACCTTGGGGCTGATACGCAAGATTTTTGCAAACAAGTTAAAATTTATCCATTATGTGAAAAACCTAACAAGACAAGGGAGCATAATAACTTATCATCAAGACAGTTCACTAGAGTTAGTTACTTCTCTCCTGCCAGATGGTAGTGTGGACGCAGAAACACGCTCTTATTATGTGAAGCGACATTGAATGGATGAGTTGGTGGACACCCCACCAACAACTGCATACACTATGGCAGAGTTGGGCAGAATCAAATAGAGAAATTAAGAATAAAGCAGCAGGACATGATACACGGATCAGTCATGATCTTCTAACTTTAATGAATGAATGCCTGTCTTAAAGAAGTTTTCCAAGGATATGGAAACACGGACTCCTCAAAATCGTGTATGAAGGTGGGTACAGAGACACCACAAAATCAAAATCCTACAATAACACTTCTCCCAGTATTATGGAAGGTGTTAGAAAAACTAATAAATATGAGTCTGCTATCCTTCGTAGAGACTACACAAGGATTGCGAGAGAAACAGAGCAGTGCTGGACATTGTTATGAAAATCAAAACTACAAAGGAGACTTGTGTTCTTCCTTGGAATGTTTTTTGAATATTGTATGAAGTTAACGGAGTGTGCATAGAGAAACGAATAAGGGTTGTCCACAGGCATCAGTCCTTGGACCACTCTTGTGGAATAAACTTTCTTGCACACTGTTTCGAGTAAACTTTCAAGAAGAATGTGAAATATTTGCGTATATAGATGAAGCGCAGATTGCAATCCTAGCATGGAAGGGAAGAGAAGAGAACTTGATGCAAAAACAGAAGAAATTTTGCAGCTTGCCCCCCCCCCCCCCCAATTCTGAACTGAACATAGACGACCCAGCAATGAACAAGGATTTAATAGAATAAAAAAAATTTCTGGTAAACTTCCTAAACTGCAATGGAAGTTTTTAACCTATACAGTGTATGGAAATAATACTACATGTCAGATTGAAAATATGGGAATGTTTAGCATTGCTACTAGATAGTTTTGAGCTTCCCTGTGTATTTGACTCTTTACTGAGCAACTGTATGGACGTTATCATGCACATATGGGAAAATAATTTACCGTACGGGCTTTATCACTGTACATATTCACTGATATGGTAAATTTATAAATAATTTCTTAGAGTGCGAGGTGAGATAACAGGCAAACGAACAGGGTACTATTCAGACAATAACAATGGGAACGGAACATGATTTAGACAAAATTAATGACTAAAGGACTCCCTACAGGGGGAAGAGTAATAAAAGGATGTCCGGAGACCACTCTCTCCGCTGGATGACGATAAATAGGGATTGAAGAGAAAATAGAATATCAGTTAATTAGTCAAGTAGTTATTGCCGCTATATAATGGCATCATATAAAGTAGAATAAATTCCGGGATTTTGGGGAATTGGGTGGATGGCAGTATAACTGCGCCACACCACTACTTCAGACTACTAGGATGTATAAAATCAAAGAGTTTGCAATATTACGTGGTCCTGATAGCAAGCCAAAGACCAAAATAAAGAAATAGGAAATTAACATAAAAAGAAAAGCTCTAATACCTCCTCCTTGTCCATAAAGAGCTTATGTGCGGGGATGTTAAGAAAGCGTGACCGGCCTTTTGTTGTACAGGAAGAAAACCCATCTGTACTGTAACTTCTACCCAATCCGTGGTAGGTTGGCACTACTCACAGAATAGCTTTCCGCAAAGCATTGTGCTCATAGCATTATAAGAGGGAAAATGCACTTTAAAGCCAATGGCTACAGCGGCTTGCCTGCTGTGAAATTACATTGCAATACACACACACAACAAATCTAAGGTATCTCCCTCCCCTCTCCATATAATTAACGATTTTCCTCTTAGAATTTAAACTGCAAGCCTGTTACGGTCTGTGCCAGACTATCAGGCACATTAACTTTATTTTCTCTTCAAGTTTACAGGAATCCACTGGTGATTCGGTGAGAGGGTATGGGAGCCAAATCGCGTCACTTCCCTCGTCAAAGGGGTGTGTACGTATCACTCTGGTTAGTGCTAACGCCAAATAATTAAAAGAATGTCCCGCCTACACTCTGTTGGTCTTTCCACTTTACACTAATGAAAAGCATGGTTCCAAACCTTCTTTTTCCGTAGCAATCTTCCCTGTCGAGTGTTTTTACGACGTCGCTGCCGGTTTTCCCCTCTCTGCTCAGTTACAGGTATAGCTGCGGGTGCACTTAGGGAGGTAGTCATGGCCCTTATTGCGCTCATGGTTGCCCAACCCCCCTCCGTTTCAGTGCATGCCGCCTTGCACAGCTCCTCCTCCTTGTAGGCGTATGGGAGACAGTCCTGAGATGCACTTGTGCCTGGCACACGTAACACTTAGATTATGGTAGATTAGGGGGGAAAAAAAAGGTATTCCGATGAAGCTACCATACAGTACCTGTCACACACTGCAATCTGCACTGTGAGAATTCCCGGCCGAAAAATACCAGATTGCTGGAGCCAGAGATCGAACCATGGCGGTGACTAACTACTGAACCAGCCGTCGACTTACACTTGAGTCTAGTGGTGGTTTTAAGGGGGGGGGGTCCTAAGGGGGCTTCAGACCCTCCCTTGGAGCTTGACTTTACATTGTATAAAATGCTATTATTCTTGAAATCATTGATAATTCATTTACTTAGAATGACAAGAAATTATAAAATGTAATACATATATACAGGCTGTCAATGAATAAGTGTTACAAATTAATAAGGGTGGTACATGAGATGAAATGGAACATATTTTATTAAGGTACCCATGTCCAGAAATGCCTCCTTATACCAAAATACGGTGATACCAGCGAGTAGGGTTAGTCGGCAACCCGACGGTAACCTAACAGTATAACATCATGTACCGGGCATTACATGTGTAGGTTGACAAGTTTTTTGCACTGCCCCATTTGGCGCCTAGTAGGTGGTCCCATTGTCTGGCACCTCGCTAGCCCGACCTACCACCTTTGGATTTCTATCTCTGGGGACACGTAAAAATACTGGTGAACGACACTCCTGTGAATACCAGAGACGTGAAGAACTTGAGGCCAAGTTTCGTGCAGCATTCGAAACCATCAAGAACACGCCGACCATCTTCAGTGATATGCTGCAGAACATGCATCGAATGCGGAGGAAACAATTCTGAGCAGCTGGTGTACTCTCTCTTTATGTAGTAAACCTGTTTGTAATACTGATTCGCATGCAGATTTCTTAATACCTGATGCTATTCTTGCACGCTATAATCGCTATTTTGGCTATAAGGAGGCAATAAGCAGGCCCCTATTAATTCGTAACACTTATTCATTGATATCCTGTATAATATGTATTGATATATTGTTGTAGAATTGAAACGAAACGCCTGCTGTAAGCATGTGGTTTGAACTTAATGAATAATGCCCCAACGCCCTTTAGTAGCCCTCCTCAATGCATTTCTAGATCCTCCACTGTCTTTCTCTCAAATTTTAATGTGTTTCTTAACAAAAATCTAGCATTAGCTATTATATTAGATCACCTAGTATTTTCTGAAAGCAGCAATAATCAGCCTTCAAGAGGTGTTATATTTTCTTACAACCTTACAGTATCCATGTCACGTCTAAAGTGGAACAACAGTTTTGGACACGCTGTCACAAGTACGACTGACGAGATGTCATTAGGGGCCAGGGCGTGACGAATAACAAGAAATATTGAATCACAAACATGTTGCTAAAAAAAGGTTTTATTTTTGTAATCTTGTCTTTTATTTTTCATTGTCTCTTATATTTTCTGGACAATTTCTTACCGAATTTCATTAAAACTGAACATCTGAATGGAATATGACATGATACACAAAATATCGTGTCATTTTAAAGTTGGACACCTAAGATTTAAGGTGGTAACATTTTTTCTTTAACTCTAACAAATTTTGAGGAAGATGCCCATACTAAGTTCATATTTCAGGTTTGAGTGTAGCTTGAGGTGTGAGAGTGCTGCGGAAGGCGAGTTAACTGAAGAGTAGAAAGCGAATATGTACGTGAGCGCATGGGCTTCAGAACGTGCCGGACAGGAAAGATTGGTGTTGGTAGTATCAGGACTGAAACAATTCCAAACTGGATGGACGAGGGATACAGATGCGATTCTAAATATTAGAACTGTTTGATATAAAATATATTATTCTAACAGTAATTCAATAAGTGTTTTAAAAACTTCTTATGGCGACTGATTTCACGTGTTTGACTGTGTTAATTAATTTCCGTGTGTTGACGGACGATTATGTCAATATTGGTTTTGAATAGCATGTGATAGCCGTTACTTCGAGTCGAGGTAGTAAGTTTGGTGTTCTTTTAGATTGTTTGCAAGTACATTAGAACATTATTATTAACTCTTTAATTTAATTAAGGCGTCTATCCCTTAAATAGCCTGGTTATTCCCAAGGACTTTGAAAAATCGCTATGGTATATTCAGGTACCTTATCAAAGAATAAAATACGACGTTTCAATCCTACAGATTTTCTTCTTGTCGTGAATTAGATATACATACTTGACTCTCACTTTATATAACCAAATCTTAACATTCGACATTAAATGTAATCTAAGATAACCAGCGTTGTAGAAGTTTACAAAGGATGCTTCTTAAATACATTGAAATACCTTTGGTGCGCACATTATTGAATAGAAATATCATACTGTTCGATAAACACAAGTGAAACCCAACCCCTCTTTCTTTTTTACCTGGCCATCAGCTTTAAGGTCGTGCAGAAAATTCTGATGAAACATGTACAAGCAGGTCGCTTTCAAACGGAGGACATTTTTTGGATATAGGCTGTTCGCGGTAAAGTAAGCACTTTTGGAGTCGTAGTTACTTTTTTATTTCAGTCATATTTTAGCCTTTAGCAACCTTTTTCGAGAAATATTGACATGTAAGTAATACACATTGTGTTGATTCCACCGCACTCGAAGTTAACGTCGAAGGCTAAAATAAATTTTTTAAATTGACTATTATCCCAAATACAGGATTTTCGAAAGTGCTCATTTTACTGTGAATAGCGTATACCTGCTGGTAACAGTTGAATAAACAGCAAAACCACACAGGACAGTATAGAAGGATAGAGGGTGGGGATTGTGAAAGGTAAAAGAAAATACATTGTTCAAAATTTTCATGCTTTTTAAGTGGATGGAACACATGCATTTTGCGAAACAGACTTCACAATAAATTCAACTCTCCTACTCTCCCGTGGCTTTCGGCCTGGCAAATGCAGCAAGTTTCACACTGATGGCGACTACAGCGCTCAGTCGCGATGGTTAGTATTTAGTAATGTTCGTACTGCAGTGCTGTACAAGCGGCATGTCCGCGAAGCCCATATCTGCTCTTGGGGAAATGTTACAAATACGTCGGCCACACACGGTGTAAGAGTGCGGCCCGTACTCGCTCAGTAGCCAGAGTGCGACCTTGCTAGCAACCCCTGTTACGGTCGACATAATTCGGCCAGGACGAAAACAAACAACTGCATTGTACGCGCTGCTATAGCGCATGCGCGGTTTCTTTGCACTTTTTTAATCTAACCTTTGAAAAATCACTCCATGCATGTCGTGTTTGGTTATTTTCTAAATGTGGCACGTATCACAAGTATTTTATACTTCTGTTAACATAAAATTACCTTATTTTGCTCAAACCGAAATATTACTTATATTTTATGTATAAATGATAATATTTAATTTATAATTTATGTAAATAAAAATCGGTGAGAGTACAGGTGTGTTAGTAATGCTTAGTTAACAATAGTTACTATGCGAAATATTATTACACAGTGCGCACGAATGTGGTGCGTTATCCCTTTGAGGTAATTTTCTAAACTTGGTTAAGCTTTGTTTGCACAAGGCGGAGGAATATCCTGTAACTAAAACTTTAGCAGGGCTTCAGGAAAGTTGGAAGAACCCTGAACGAACTACATAATGTGGCATGTATGTTACGGTCATTATTTGCTCGTGCACCAAGCGTTTTGTGTTCAAAGATTAAGTTAGGCCATGTGTTGTTTTTTTCATGGGCGGAGCACCTCTGTTCACTTCCTGGAATAGGTTGCACAAAATATCTCTGGTTTTTTCTTGAAACGAACATTTTTTTTTCCCAAAATGTTTGTGGACTCCTATTATTTATTGCATTCAGAGATATATATTCTGGAGCCCCTTAAAAATTATTTCGGAAACAATGAATCACTGCGCAAATTTTTTTTCGTGGGCGAGTGATTTTCCAATTTTAACGAAAAATTCAGCTGTAGTCCATTCCCCATTGGAAGCAACTTTCTCGGAACCCTGCTAAATATCTACTTGCAGGCCCGTTTCGTATCCTTCCGCCAAATGTAAACAAACATTGTCATGTGACTGCCATGTAGCATCTATCAAAATCAATGTTTACATACCATTGTGTGTATACATATGTTCGTATACTTTCGCTACACCTAAAAATAAAAATTGAAACGTGACTTCTACTGTTGTACCTGTCAAATGTGTTGTTTACTGTTTACAGCTTTTCAAAGAATTCTGTCATATTCCAAAAACCATTCCGTATGAATATTCACAGTTTAGGCCTCTAACATTATTTAGGCCAGCTTTATAACGTTTTAAAAATGCGCAAATTGAAGACAGTTCTTACGGTTATTTTACCTTTACATATTTGTTTTCCACGACGTAGCTCACACGTTAGTATTTTGCCGCGACTGTGTTTAACACTGTTACAGCTGCGAGGTAAAGGGCTGTACCAATCGTAATTATCCTTTTGTTATTGATATGTGTTGGGTTATTTCTCTAAAAGGACGGCCTCAGTTGGAATCAATATTAAAACGAAGGAACAACCAGTGAAAAAGGCACATTAAATTCAAGCACGCAACTCGTGATGCTCATTTTTGTCATACAAACTTTAAAAGATAGTGGTGAACACCCACACAAATAAGCGTACGGTAACTTTTATTCCGCTCATGTTTCTATGTATTGCTACTTACTGTTTATTAGGTTTATTGAAATTTATCGGGCTGAACTTAGTATTTTCCTTCTGGGATTGTGGCAAATTACGTTACACGACTGTGTTTCAAACCCCTTAGGGCAAAGGTACAACGTTGTGATAAATAAACCGACGCCGATGTAAATAATTAACTCCGTCATAAAAACAGTTCACAGTTAAAACGTTTAAATAGTGCTGATCAAATATTTGAAATCACGCACACACAGGGCCAGCGTATCGACCACGATGCACAAAGGCACACCATTTCACAGACGCAATAATTAACGAAACACACGTCACAGTATATTTATTACTGTCGTGGAAACACAGATTTATCACATCGTAACTTGCTAAGGTAGATTTAAAAAAAACACAACGTCCCAAACGTGATGTGGTAATTCGAAGTATTTTTCGGAGTAAGGATAATTTACGTTTCGTTTGGCAAAAAGCAACACGCCATGTCATGGCTCGCCACGTCTGCCAACTTCACTTGGTAACTGCCCCGCCATCATATCTAAATATATTAAATTATGTATTCGAACATTAGAATCTCTTTTCAATTGTAAATTACAAATTCAAGAATCATTATTTTGCTGTAATAAGTATGAAATTAGCAACAATTGAAAACATTTATAATTTCGTTTGCGTACTAGCGAAGTGAAATTTCCCGAGTTTGAAAGAAACGAAGAAAGAGAGAGAAAGCGACAAGTCTCGCCTAGCATACAGTTTTTCAGTTGCTTTCTCGCTCGATAAAACAACACCGTACCGTTACGGCGTACTCGCGATATTTTCTGCTGTTATTTTAAACTGTAAAAATGATATATGTTGCCTTCGGGGCTACCTAAATATTTCGATAGCCACCGTTTAATTTACAGATAGTATACTAAAAAATGAGGTTAAAATAATACTTTAACTGTGAAATATTTCTTACTGGCTGTTGCCAACACGTCGCTGCACTCGCTGTTGTTAATTCATATTTAAAAAAGAAATAAATATTACAAGTTATAGAAGATATTAACGTAAAGGTTCGTTTTTTCAATAATACAGTACTCTAAAGTTAACCACAGTGCACAGTGTTATATATTTGCGGAATACAGGTTATTGAAAAAGCAGGTGACACGTTATGCCTAAGAGTGTTTTTTCAAAGTTTGATTTTCATAAGTCGCTTCCAATCGGGAATGGACTATATGCGGGGATTTTCGGGCGTTGTCTGGTCCCCAGAGAGAGGCACAAACGGTTCAATGAGGAGTTCTCTTGTCTCCGTCGTGTGTAGAAGTGATCAAAAAGTTTTTTATGTCAGCGAATCACGTCGTCCAGTTTTGCTGTAGATACTAGTAATTTGGGCTTGCACATCTGACTATAAACACACTTCCCAACGGACTGTCTCGTCCCTCTACCCTGACCTCCCCCACCTCTTGCCCCACCAATGCTCGATCCACATTCTCGCGTGTTTGCGATGGCAATTACATGATTTACTCCTTCGTGCGCGCGCTATCGATCAACGTTTTCGATTCGTTTTGACCGCTACACGATCGCCGCTGTGTTGGGGATCGTGCGACCGGCCGCAGCTGTTTCGGTGATAATTTTCACTCGTCGCCGAGTGTCGGGGGCGTACGTTGCGAGTAAAAACAGGGAGTGATTGCCGTTAGCGATTGTCCTGTGAACCGCAGCACTCGACGTAGGGCGGGCAAACACGCGCCCAAGTTACGAACTTTCGAGATACAACACTGAGGCTGTACAAAAGGGGACGAGACGTGATTACGAAAGCGTTCAGGATCCACTTGGTTGCACGCCCGGTGCTTAGTAATTTTGGTTTGTGCCGGGGTTCGGGTGGCGGTCATTAACCGTTTCGGCCGCCGCACCACGTGAGGTACACACCTTTGAACAAGTTTAAAGAATGCATAATAAATAGAGACCTGTAGAATCCGCGGATTAATTTTAGTCATTGGTCCACATGGTGTTTGACACCTCCTACGCTTGCCCAATCGTCGTCTTCCACTGTGACAGCAGACAACTGATGCACAGTTAATATCTGCATATGTGTACATAAGACTGTAGAGTCTAGCCTGCAGGTCACTGGATTCGCGAATTATTCAGGTCTCTAATAATAAATTATGAATTTGAAAGGTGGAGGGTTCATAAAATATATAACTGTGCAAAATATAGTAGGTGTGCAGTTTAGTGCGTATAATGCAATAAAGGAAGGTGTTTTTGTTTATTAACAGCGGGGTCGTACGAGAAGAAACCATTTACTCGTATAATGAGTGTGGAAGGGACCGGCCACTGAGCGACTTCAGAAATCCACGGAGCACGGCAGGACCAAGAATCTAATCCGCGGTATCTCGATTGCAAGACCAGTTTGTTGCACTGCTCCGCCTCACTCGGTCAATATAGCCCGCATAAAAGTAGCTCACATCAAAGCCATCGTAATCTTGCTGTTACTTGCGCCTGGGCATAAACAGGTTTTTGAGGGATGGGTATGTTAATGCGATACAATAACTAGATTTAATTTATTAGTGTAGTTACACTACCGCAATCAAGGGCGTAGCCAGGTTGAGATATGGAAGTTGTAACTACCCCCTTCGCAAATTGGCCATAAGGTCATCATTTATTATTAAATACATTAAGAACTTAGTTCTGTTAAAAATATGCAACTGCTATGTACTCTGATGCACGTATGTCAGCACTAGTAACAATGGTGTAATCTCCATCTCTTCCAGGGCCCCGTGGTGGCTGAGCGATTAGACTGCTCTCCTCCCACCAAGGCGAACTGGGTTCAATCGCCGGTCGGGTCAGTCCCGAGTTTTCGCATGTGGGTATCATGCCGGATGATGCCGCTAGTCTGCGTGTTTTCTCGGGGATCTCCCGTTTCCCCCGCCCTTGCATTCCGGCATTGCTCCATTCTCACCTCATGTTACTCTCGCCGGCTCTCAAGACCTCGTTGTAAGAGTCGTCCAAATCTCTCAACTCAACTCCATCTCTTCCTTTCAGACTCTGTAAAGACCCCCGCGCACTGGAAACATCTCGGATGGGATCGGAACAGCAGCGACACAGCAGCAGCCCTTCATAGGACGATCTCGCCGGAGGGAGGGTAAGGCACCGAAGGGGAAGTATTCGTACCACCACTCCACTACCACTCTGTCTGGCAGCATTGGTCATTTGTCGTTAAGCCTCCAACACAATGGAAATGCCAAATTATGAAGAGCGCGTCATTGAATTTGTGAGGGCTACACCATCCTATGCAAGCCACTAACACCCCACTGAGAAATTTCTGGCCATATCAATTGCTGTATTAAAATCCTTGGTGCAGCATAATAACCAACTAAATATTGTTGTAAGTTAATCAATTTAATAGTTTAATTAATCCTGTTAGCAAGAATGTTATATTCTAATACTTTATATCAGACCAGTTGCATCAGGGCCGTACGGACAAGCCTACCTGTTGTGGTAGTGAGATGTAAGTGGTCAGAATGGGACGCAAGAAAAGTGAACTTTCTGTGACGCAACGCGAATAAGTTGTTTCTCTCTATAGGCATGTCAGGAGTAATCGTGAAATTGTCACATTATGATTGTCCGAAACGGGTGCTTGTTTATCAACCATTTTTGCATTCAAACCACTTCACTGACACTGGCGAATGTGCAAGAGGTGCGCACTTTTACATTGCAATCGACAATTGAAACGCGGAAAAAAAACACTGCACTTAGAACAAGTGCAGTACGCGCCTGGAATATACGGCACTCGTTCAGTGCGCACCGAGTGCAGTCGAGGGCAGTGATTGGAATTCGCTATGAGATATATGTGAAGTGAACTGATCTGAAGAAGAAATCAATGGTTTCGGCGCTTTGGCGCGTTTGGCTTCAGATGTTAAGTAGTAGAAGTGACATTTAAATCAAATTCGTTATTGTGTGTTCCCCCTCACCTTTCCCCACCTCCCTGTAGGGGTGCCCTCTCCAGTCCCCGTCCCCATGAGGTGTGCTGTGATTGCCTGTTGAGTTATGCCCCTTCCTCCTCCCCTCTCCTGAGAGGTATGCTGTGATTGGTTGTTGGCTCACCTCTCCAACACCCCTACACCCCCTCCCCCCACTAAGAGGTGTGCGGTGATTTGCTGTTGACTGAGGCTGGGTACCCGAATAGCAATACTGGCACAAGGGACATTTGGAGACCTCATATTACTGGTTCTCTGAGGATCTTGTGGGGTGTCATTGGTCGAAATGTCACCAGGATGGGAGCTCTAGCGACGTGAGGTGGGTTGGTGCTCTGTTTGAATCCCATCAAAGGCAATTAAGCATCATTAGACATAATTGCGCATTTGCGCAATCATGCATAATTAGTCATTACGTAGTAAGTACATATATTCACCCTTCGGATGCCGAACCATAAGTGAGGAGGGGATGGAAGGTTAGGTTAGGATATAGCCTGGGGTGAGGGAATGAGGTGCGGAGATGTGCTTGTTTCGAAACCCGACGAGAGTAAATATGTGTAGTCACATAATAAGTAATTACAAATTAAGCATGTGCAATTAGAGTAAGTACTGACAGTAATTAGGGACACTATGTATGCATAACAAGAGTAATTGCATAGTTACCAATTGCATAATTTCACAATTACATACAGTATTACATGTAAAGAGACACTAATACATGTCCACTCCCTAGGACTGTTCACTGCCGACTGAACTGAAATTGCGTATATAAATTATTATAACCTCGATTCAATGATGGAGAGCGCCTCTGCACACACTACTCAAAGTGCTGCCAGGCATGACGACTACAATGTGTCGTAAGTTTTAAGGCTGTTATTTTCAAAGTACTATGATGAGATGTAGAATGAAAAAAGAAAGTGTGAGAAACAGACTTCGTAAATTGTTTATGTAGCTAACACAAATGTGGGAGAATCTTTTAACCGTCTCTGTTTAATCGTGATGAATATATTTTTTAAATACTTGTAAAACACTAGTTGTGAAATGGTATGTATGGCAAAGAGGGTGAGTAGTCTGCATGGGCTGTGGCGTGACAGGTGACGTCCTGGGACCGTTGGCGGCGGGAAAGCGAGGCAGTGGAGACTTCAGTAGTTGGTGTGCATGACAGTGCTTTGAGTAGTGTGTGCAGAGGCGCTCTCATCATGGTGTCGGGGTTATAATACTAACAGGTCAGTCGCGAGTGAGCAGTTCTACGGAGCGGACGTGTCATTAGTCTCTTGTTACATGTAATATGTAATGTTGCAATTATGCAATTGGTAATTGTGCAATTACCCTGTTATGCATACAAAGTGCTCGTAATTACTGTTGGTACTTACTCTAATTGTGTGTACTTAATTTGTAATTACTTATTACTCGAATACTGATTGCACATATTTACTCTCATTGGGTTTCAAACCAAGCACCTCACCCCCTCAGCACTCACCCCAACCTATACCCTAACCTACCCTTCCATCCCCCTCAGTTGTGGTTCGGCATCTGAAGGGTGGACATGTGTACTTACTATGTAATTACTAATTTATGCCTAATTGTACAAGTGTGCAATTATGCCTAATGATGCTTAATTGCCTTCGGCGGGATTCTAACCGAATAACACCCCACCTCCTGTCTCTAGAGCTCCCATCCTGGGGGCACTTCAACCAATGACACCCCACCAGACCGTCAGAGTGCCAATGATACGAAGTCCCCAAATGTCCCTTATGCCAATATTACTATTCGGGTACCCAGCATCAGCCAACAGCCAATCACAGCACACCTCTGAGGGTGGAGAGGTGGTAGAGGGGTAAGCCAACAACCAATCACAGTACACCTTAGTGGTTGGGGAGGGGAGGAGGAAGAGTTGTAACCCAACAGTCACACAGTACACCTCACAGGGGGAGGGGGTGGAGAGGGTTCCCCTATAGGATGGGAGAGGGGTGGGAGAAAACACCCTAATGAATTTTATAAAACGTCTCTTGTGTCACCTTAACTATTTATATCGTAAAAGGAACCGGCTCCTACTACAAATGTTGACGGGCGAAAGACAAGAGACGGTAATGTTTGCACCAGAAAAAAATGTCTGCTGTTTTCCATTTAATCAGCGACAGTGAACGAGGAATGAAATAAAAACCCATAATAATTGTTTGAGCACTAAATTTATTTTCATATGTGCGTTGGACACGTTCTTGTCTCACTCATTTACTCGCAAGACGCATGTATTCCTGTAGTAACCTTGTTCAATTTGTAGGGTGATTTTTTTTAAATAGTGTACCGTGTCGTTGAAATCTATTCTTGTACTTACACGCGCCTTTAACCGTGAAAAATTTTAATCCTGACAACCTCCGAATGGGCTGTAGATATCGGATTGAGGAATGTCTTAAAGTTAAACTGGACTGAAGCAGCATTTGAATCAGTTTACCACTTCTTAAAATACTATACTAGAGTGAAATTAAAATATATCAGAAGATGCGGTAGCCATATTGATGATTATTTTTTAAAACGTGGCAGTTACAAGATGTTGAAAATTAATTTGAAGTGCAGAGGACAGGACAGTTG
This sequence comes from Dryococelus australis, assembly GCA_029891345.1. Classification (NCBI taxonomy): domain Eukaryota; kingdom Metazoa; phylum Arthropoda; class Insecta; order Phasmatodea; family Phasmatidae; genus Dryococelus; species Dryococelus australis. The sequence goes on from CM056995.1 coordinate 319,989,093, forward strand.
AGTAGGTAAGGAGTTTGTCACGGGGAGAGAAATAAATGCATACAAATCTTAAACACTCCAGAATGATTTAAAATTTACTATCTCGTATTTCTTGTTTGTCTCGCCTTAGGCCTCCGCTACACTAATTCTTATTTCTATTGCGTCGGGGTCGCTGTGGCTGATCGGTTAGCCTGCTTGCCTCTCACCTTGGCGAACCGGGCTCAATCCCCGGCCGGGTCACTCCGGATTTTCGTAAGTGGGAATAATGTCGGACGATGCCGCTTATCGGTGGGTTTTCTCGGGATCTCCCGTTTACCCCGCCCCTTCATTCCGGCGCTGCTTCTTTCTCATCTCGCTTCGCCCTCATCGTCTCTTAAGATCTCGCTGTTAAGAACCGACCAAATCTCTTCACTCGCTCGATTTCGTGAACAAGTGAGATTTATTTTATGTTTATTCCAAGCTGAATACATTTAATTTTTGGCCGCAAATGAAATTCTTACTTTAAACAAAACCAACGAGTAGCTGTGAACTATGGCGTGGTTAGGCTTTTAACTCGTTAAAACAGTCTCGGGTATAACGAAACAGCTTATTCACGTGTGTTGATCGTGGAATGTACCTACAAAGGGGGGAAACGCGGCGAAACTATTTGTAGGGTATATTTTTTAATGCCCCGTGGTTGTCGTGGCGTGATCCGTCTTTCGATTTGTGAGGCGAGAAATACGAGTTGAACGTAAAAACGCAGCGAGATGAAAAGTTCTTTTTCCGCTTGTATTTTTTTCTCCTTCCTTTTCTCCGCTGTTATGGAGTTGAATAGTGAACCTTCAGGAATCCGCGGCGAGTTGTTACTGCCCGATTGGTCATAAGAACTTGCCCTGGGGGTTGGGTAGGAGGAAGGATTTGGCTCCAGTCGTTGGTACAGCAGGGGAAGGGGATAAGGGAAGTAAGAGGAAGCCAGTGTGTGCGTGGGTGGGTCAGAGGAGGGGAATGTAGCAGCAAAATGAAACTCGTGTGTGGAATTTGTTAGCGATTTTTGTTTCCAACCACGCGGAGGGTCGAAGTCGGCTCACGTCTCTGTGCTCGCGTCGTGCGCGCGGAAAAGAGAGAGAGGAGGATAGAGAGAGATTTATGGCGACCCGGTCATATTGGCCAGTTTTATACGCGCCAAACTGGCTGGAATAATTCGTCGGCCTTCGCTCACTGCCCTTGTCCGCTGATCCCACGACGGCACTGTCGTGGGTTAAACCGGGGGGGGGGGGGGGGCAGCTCTTCCTCTGCGATGGGTTATGCCTCGTCGTTCCATTGGCGAGCGAGAGCCGGTGGAATGAGAATAACTGGCGTGGGTAGCGTAGCGCCGCCGGCGACGTGCCCCAGGCACCTGCAACCTGTCACGACGTCATTTGCTGTTCGTCCGCTTTTCCAGGGTGGCGCTACGTCGATCAGGCGTATCTCGAGCCCTCCCTCGCCCTTAATGGACCGATGCGCTAAAGGACTCTTTGACTAAGGTCGCCGAACGGTGTGCAGAGCTCCAGCATAAAACGTTTAGTTAAAAAACCGCCCAACGTGTCTGTGTGAGGTCTGATTACTAATAGTATTTAAGGTGGATCAGTCCCCGCCATCTTGGATTTTTGGAATTTTCATCGTAAATTGCATCACCTATTTTGCGTTTTATTTTGGGCTTCGACAAAGCGTAGGGCATTACATTGCACATGTTGTAAAAATGTATTGCTAGACTATTGTTGCTAAGTCCATTTCTGTAACCGAAAGCAAGAAAAAATTATTCATTTCTTTCCTTTAATCACTAGCGAAAAAATAATAAATTATATGGAAAACATAATATGTTGATTAAGCTTATGGAGCTATGTTTTATGTCATGTCGTGCAAAAAACTTCATTAAATGTTCTTAAATGGAACTTATGGCAAAAATAATGGAAATCCAAGATGGCGGGGACTGATCCAACTTAAGAAACGTTACGCGTCTGTGTACTTTTTTTAATTCCTCCATTTCTCTCTAAAAGCATGTTCTACGACAGTGAAAATTGCTCAAACGGGTGTTTTCACAGTCCTGTTCAAGTATGAACATTACGGTACAAAATATTACAAAAAGGATAGGTACCTACATAAAACCTTTTTTCATAATATTACTTCATAAAATGGCAGGCTCGCCGCTGGGAACCCTATAGAGGTGCGTTATCGACGGTAATACTGCACACCAGTTCAGTGCTTTACGCTTAGAGGCGATGAAAGAGTTAATGCGCTGTCACGGTCGCATTGTGTAGATCTCAGTCGTGCAAAATTCCTTCACATAAAAAATAACCCAAAAATAATATTGTGTATAAGTATGCGTGTATGTACATTAGTACGTATATACACACTCGCACAGAAGTATTGTTAGATCCCGCACCATCTAGGGCGAATTCACGTGGAGCGGGGAGCGTCCGTCGAGTGAAGACTTAGCTGCGCGTGCAGCCGTATTGTCGTGGTAAAAAATTAGTCTTCGTGTTAGTTGCGCGCTGCCTGATGCGCGCCGAATGTTTTTGTAACAGTTTGTACACAACCGGACTGTCACTAGTACCAGCTGCAGCAGCAGGGCCGTGCTGTCGGCCCAAGCGCAGGCATCTAGGGAGGCGAGCCGCCAGCACTTGTGGCGCTTAACAGTATTCCAGGGTTGTCACAGGTCTGGGAAACAGGGAAATTTCAGGGAATTTGAAACCTGTCAGAGAGATTGAAAACTTTCACGGAAATCAGGGAATTTTTCAATTGATAAAAGATGGCAACCTTGTATTCGTACAGTCACAACTACAAAGGGAAAAAACGTACATATTTGGTGTGATTCAACAACAAACTAACCTAGTTGCATTTCTCAGATATTAATGTAATCAATTACACAAATATGTATGTAATTGTTTTACTATAATTAGTATAATGTTTTTTATCAAATAAAGAAATTGTCTTTCTAATTGGAGGCATTTTAAGATGGACAATAGGACTTGTACAATTGGTCTTGAATACAGAAACATCGGACAGGCTAACTCCCTGCTACAGTCCGTCGCCTACAGCTGCATATTGCACAGCAATATTATACGAAGTAGCTTGCCTGTGAAAAGTGTAATCCAACGATTTAAAGAATAAAAAACTTGGTAAAAAGACCAAGATTGGGTCGTCCACAAAAACTGGCCGACAAGGAAACACTGCATTTGCAAAAGGTGAGAATGATTAAGAAATATGCAGAAGTTACGTCTTCTCCAATATCTACTTAATATGCAAGAACAATTTGCAAAACAAGTAACGTCATCTTCAGGTGGCTCTTACGTGAGTTATTGAATCTTCTTTCATGCGTCACACTCTTCTGGACTCTCGAGCCTCTGAATTCCTTTAGACCGAGTCAAATCTATGATTGGCTTCAACAGTAAGAACAGCCAGTTCGTGTGCCACCTGCTGTAATATCTAGATTATTGTGAAGTATAGGCTGGTGAAAGTTATAACTTGTCGTTATGTCTGCAGAAGAGGCTGCTAGTCTAAGTACTCTCTTGGAGATGGAGAAGCCCCAAAAAGTGTCTCCCCTCCCCTCCCTCCGCAACTCCTCATTTTCCTTCGTCTACCCAAATCCATAATTTGCTAGAGCTTTCGGAGGTGACATATCGATTTGAACAGTAATCCTGGAACTAGGGTTATATGTTACGTCGTGATTTAAAGGAACCTGTGAATGGGACCCATGTAATTTAATTGGTGATCGTGTAAACCCATTCGGCGATAGAATGTAACTTTTTGGTTTATTAGTTGTCACTTTCTATACGCTCACATAGCCGACAGATTATTGTTAAATACGATGCTTTATCGAGAAAAATGAAGTGCCGTATTAAGGATTGGGCGATACATTTCGATCTCGTCTTACGGGTGTCTTTGTGTAATTGATTTCTCATCGGCCCAATCAAATGAAGTAATAGGACATAATATTTTTCTTTCACTGTCGCCTATTGTGTGTGTATGTACGTAGGTGCACCGAATGTCCCAAATTGTTTACACTCTTTGAACGCGAATAACATAGAGGTTATGAAAGACTATATGATGGACCTGCTTGTATTTGGTGTTGTGAGGACATCGTTGGCGTGTGCGAATGTTAATAACTGTTAAAAATATTCAAAATGTCCACCTTCAGCAGCAATACACCTTCTACGACGCTATAGAACAGAAAGATGAACAGCAACTATGTTTTCTATGGGAGTGTATTCACACGCGTATACAGTGTTCTTCAGGGTTTCCCTACAAATAAAAATATAACGGTGTTAACTCGGGAGATCTGTTTTGATACTAAACACGCCCTCGTCGGCCAATTCACCCCCCCCCCCCCCCCGCCACAAGAAACAAATATTTCATCCAGAAGCGACCATACGTCTCGATGGTAATGTGACATGGCGGTGTACCGTCATGCTGGAGAAAGCAATCGTAATCTGGTTACACTTAGTGAATAGCTGGTAAAATGTTTTCCTATACTGTTCCGTCAAAAAAAATGGCCCCATGAGTCCTCTGGCTGACATACCACACGACACTTAACACAGGAAGATCAACTGCTTGCTCTACCAGAGTGTGGGTATTTCCATCGCTCCAGTACATACAGTTGTGGCGGTTGACAGCCTTGTTCAATTTAAAAGTTGCCTCATCAGACCAAACACTCGCGTCAGTAGAATGTTTGTTGTAGTTGTACATGTTCAGTCCCAAGCCACTTACAACATTTTGGGCCGTCTTCATTCATAGCGTGAAGTAACATGGGAATGTAGAGCCTCCACTTTACTTGCGTTAAAATGCAATGGACACTTGATTTACCGATTCCTACCTAACAGCAAAGCTCGTCCTACGGATTTCGACTTCCCGGAGGAACTTATTAACGTCTGCAACACAGCTGCTACACTTCCTTCGTCCCCATTGTCGTTCTCTTCCTGCCGCGCCGTTCTTTCTTCACATAACACACAGTTACGTCCCTCCAAACTTTCCGTATAATCGTGTCATTGTTACACGTGACGATAGTGCAGTATAGAATTCTGCCCCCCGTCGTCTCTGCACCACAGTTCAGTCATATTCTCACGTTTCCAATAACACTTTAAAATTCACTTGAGTTACTCGAAAGAGTACATTATCACCTTCGTCATCTCTTCCTTAATGTAGTACTAATAATTGTAATTGTAGAACTGATAACAGCGGAATGGCTACAAGCGGTCTCATCACACATCCGTCGCCCCTGTAATGTCAAATATACGTAGTTAAATCAGATTGTCTTTAATAGATTTTCTGTTATTAACGTAGAGAGAGTGTAAATTTTAATTTGGGACACTCCTCTCTCTCTCTCTCTCTCTCTCTCTCTCTCTCTCTCTCTCTCTCTCTCTCGCACCCACACACTCATATTTATAAGTTATAAGTTATATATAAGTTTTATATATATATATATATAACTTGTTGTATACAGGATGAGTTATCATCTTTGCGACAAACGGCGAGAGGACGTTCCTTGCAAAATTTCAGTTAGAAAATGTCTGACAACGAACGCCAGGAAACCACTCCTAATGGCAGGAAACCGTTGTGAAGATGAGTTTGCAGATATGGACTTTATTTAATTACACTCAAACCATGTGATATAAAGTGATGAATTTCTGTAGGCATGCCAAACAATTCAGTCACTGTAACGTACAAGTACCCATGTTGACCTACCGCATGGGGCCTACCCTACATAGTAAAATGAGGGTTGCCACCTCAGTAAAAAAAAAAGGGTCGTCGTACATCGTTACGTAAATTATGATCACGGCCTATGAATTACCATTGCAAGACTTGAAAACAAGTCCTCTTGATAAGAAAACCTCCGACGAATGGTTTGAGAGAAAATATACTTCCAAGATATTAAATACCACGTAATGCTTATGAGGCATTTAATATCTTGGAGGTCTGTTTTCTCGCAAACCATTGGTCGGAGGTTTTCTTACCAAGAGGACTTTTTTTAATTCTGAAACTGCCGAATGTTTCTGAATTGTCTGCAGTCATTTTTGACTGAGACAAAAAATACGCCATGTTAGTGTAAAGTGATAAAGACGCTGTAATATTGTGGTGCTATAACCAAAGATTATTGCGATTTCCCATTGTCGCCACTAAAAATGAACCGGAAGAAAAAAGAAGGGCCGGATCGTGTAAATCCCGGTTCCGATGATAGCTTCTCCTGTGACTGGAGTCTACCTCCAATGACAACGGTTCGATTGGCTGAACATGAACATCACTGAGCAGCGGAACAGTCTACACCGATTACTATTAGTCCTGAGACGTGCAGCTCATGTCAAACGCACCGTGCTCTAATAAAGTTTCATCGCAAAAGTTCCGTTCTTGCAGTCGTGGCGTATTTTTTTTCGGAACTTGCAAATTTATCGACTTACTACTAATTGGCACGCTACCTAATTGTGCACAGAAAAATTAGTTGAATCATCGTAGCTTGCTTGTATTTACTTGCTCTTTGTATATTTAAAATATTTATATTTATTCAATCGTGTTTTAATGGAAAGCTATCAAGTTTAATAAATAACTGTATGGAGTTTCCATTAATACGTAATTGGCGCAAACACCTTCATTCATTATTGAACAGTCCTGTAATGAACATAAGCTACACCACTCCTTTCCTTTGACCAATTGGTAATGCGTTTATTTTACTAAGCAGGATATATGCAGGTTACTTGTGTGAGAGAACTTACTCAGTTTCGGGAACCGCTAGATTACTTTAAACGTGTCTGTATTAAAAAATGCAATGGGATTAAAAGTACGTTAGAAGTAAAAGCGAGTGAGTTGCATTAGTTAGTATGGAAAAGTATTCAAGTCTAATGCTGTGCTATGCTATTCACATCTCAACATGACGTATAACATAAGTTTGCTAATTCGGTATGGTTGGGAGGACTTTGTAAGGGCCACGGTGGTGTAGTGGTTACACCACTCGCCTCTGACTACGGCGGGCAGGGATTTAATCATGGTGAGATCGTAAGCCGGATTTTTTTAATGTGGGAAACATTACGGACGTTGCTGCTCGGGGAGTTTACTCAGTTATTCCCATTTTCACGCCCGTTGCAGTATTCCATTGCTTCGTCTCTTCATTTCACTACCCTTCATTTCACCTTACTTCACCACACACCCATCTGCGCTGAAGTGTTGGGCTGTTAAGCGTCGCTTAGATATCTCGTGTACCTCGTGCCTTATTGGAAGCATTTAAGAGTGGGATGGACCCCCGTGGGAATCCCGCGTCCAAGGTCAAGAAGCGAGGGAGCAATACGGGCGACACTTAGAGTAGTATCCACTCCACTTCGAATTTTCTTACAAATCTTGGTAATGAAAATGTATGACCAGAAATAAAAAATTAAAGCTAGACATGACATGGACGACTACTTGACGATATTTTTTTTTAATTTGTAGGGTTTCAAATATACCTGTATTTTCCCATGTGGGACTGAAATTATTAAATAACTAGATAATGTTTAATTACGGTTACAGACGTGACGCTAATCATGTAAGAAAAATAAGCGGGATTTAGAAATAACTGTTAAAAAGCTCCCTATGTTATGACTAACTTGGTTTTTAAATATTGGCTCTGAAAATTAAGTTAATGACGAAAATACGTAAATCCAAGATAACAAGGATAATTTCCCCTTAAGATATGAACACGCTATAGAGCATTTTCCCGTAACGTAACACCCTATAGAGCATTTTCCCGTAACGTAACACCGTTTACCATTTATTTTCCTATACGCATATGCATGGTGAAGCCTGGTCTTAAGGCTCCCACCTACTTGTAGCATTTTTCTGTGTTTGAGGCCGAGAGGCGCGGGGGCTATAAGGTCGATACTGCCACGCTCATCGAGTGCCCATATTGTCGCTCCAATTTCTGGCCCGAGCCGAACTCACAGCCAGAACAAGTATGCGTACCAAACTAACGAACCGTGAATGAACAGTAGTCGTAGGTACATTGAGCTGAGAGTGAAATGCGAGTGTTCGTAACACTGTATTCTTAGATGGATTTGGAGGTAGCTGCAGCAGCTTACATGTACATTAACTTAGCAGCTTTAAGGAAGAAGAGAAAAAGGAGACGGTAGTGGCAGACCCCGCTTTTTGAGCTGAGGGAACAGTATGGTGGATTAACTTTAATGGCAGACTTGAGATTCCAAGATGTTAGCGTTCAGTATAAAAAACTTTACGCGAGTGTCGCCAGTATATTCTGAATATTTGATTTCAGTGGTAGGAGGGAAGATAGCAAAGAAAAATGCAAACCTGAGACAAGCCATTTCTGTGCAAGATAGATTGGCAGTAACCTTACGTTTTTTGTCTACTGGTGACAGTTATTCCAGCCTCCAGTAACTCTTCAGGATTATAAAGCAATGTATTGGACATATTGTTCCCGATCTGTGTCAAGTTTTGGTCGACGAACTCGCTGAATACATCCAGGTATTTATATATAAATAAACAACCATAATTTAATTCTGAGAAACAAAACGTACTTATTTGTTGCCATACATTTCAGAATAAAATACAGTGGCCGTATCAGCGCAAAGGTTTACTAGAAATAAATTTTTAATAGGTTATGTAATAATACATGTTAGAAAATACAGATTCAGGACATATCAATTTATTGCACTCGACAGCATTTATATGTTTCTGTTACATAATTAAGTAAAACAAGTATTGTTTTTAGTAATTAATTATTTGCGCTTGAGCCCGTGGTGTAGCCAGAAATAGAGTAAGGGGTGGTCTAGGTTAATCAATTTTGATAATTTATTACATTGTCTTATTATTTGTCTCTGAGGGTACTACTAGCATGTTATTACCTTTATTATCACAAAACGTATTACTTTCCAGCTATGTAATGTAGTCTTATGCTTACATGGCAAAGGCAAGTCTCCCTTACAGCCAGTGGCATACTTATAAGGGTGGTAAACAGAGTTCAAAACTCACCCTGAAGCTCGTCATCGTACAAAGTCAATTATATGAGATACTGTGAAACGTACGTTGATAGATACGAGTAAAAAAACTGACATAGCCTAAGTGATACTGTGTCATTTCAGTATTTTGTTACGCCTAAGATAACAATATTTGATTTACAAATATACCTAGCATATGTAACTTGTTTCCGATTGGGCCACCTTCGAAAGTAATGTCTAGCTATGCCACTAGAATGAGCTATTGGTTGCGCTAAAGTATGCAATTGCGTATGTGTATATATATATATATATATATATATATATATATATATATAAACATTACTCTGTGCCAAAACTTACTGACCGCTCGGACAGCTGTTACGGATGTCGTACAAACTGACAGCTCCCGAGCCGAACCTTGACGCGAGCATTCCTTTGATGTTTAATCGCGAGACCGCCTCCGAACCGAACCCGAAGCGGATTTGTCGGGTTCGGTGTTACGGGGTCCCGTACACACTACCCAACAGGATACGGCGTACGGCTCGCGATGCTGTTGCGTTACGGCAAATATTCGCTAGTGTGTACATGCCTTAACACGCCTAGTGCAGCATCGCTCGTACGCGCAAGGCGTGCAGTGTTTCCGTCGTAACGCTGTACTGTGTAAATTAGATCTGTAACAGTGGGGTTTTATTACACGCGATGAAAGACCACAGATTAAACTATCCCCATATCTTTGTACTTTTCTCTTGCCGCTTAAGGAAACTGAATATGCAAGCTTCAAAAATGCTATATTTGACCATTTTCATGAATTTTTTCCTTCAAGAATTCACTAAAATAATCGGGGCATAGATAATGTTTTTAAAAATCTTTTCTTATAAAAAGCCGTATTTGCAGAACGTTTATTTACCGAGATATGCGTATTCGCGTAAACAACTATTTCACACAAAATGCAAGGTCCATCCCACTCTCTTAAGGTGTTTTGCCCACCTGAGACCTAAAAGCACGGGCGCTAAGGGCGACACATGACACAGGCATGCCCACGAGAACTTTAGTCAGTCGTCTCTACGGGCAAGGTGTTCCGTCAGCAGATCGCCTCAATGAAACTTTGAGCTGTGATCCTGTAATTTTATAGCATAATATACAGTAGGCTGTTCACGGTAAAGTGAGCACTTTTGAGGCCCTAGATTCTTTTTCTTTGCAGCCATACTTAATCCTTTAATCAACTGTTTAAACAAATATTGCCATGTAAGTAATAACTACAGTGTGAATATTCCACATCACCTGGAAGTTCACGTCTAAAGCTAAAATAAAATATATTTATTGACCATTATTCCAAATTAGAGGGCTTTCAAAAGTACTCACTTTCCCGTGAATAGCCTTTAGTGAAGTGTACGTCCCTTTCTTACTTTAGGTGTTTTGTACTACCGGATTTTTCACGCCTATAGTTGATTATGGGTCGCCCCTTTCAGCCCTAGTTATTTTTAATAATTGCGTACACTTAAAAACAGAAACTATTATTTGGACGTGAAAAGATTCCCATCCGTATTTGCAAACAGATAGGCCTATAAATATAAAATGCAGAGTAGTTGTTGAAATAAGTATTTTATACTAAGGCTGTTCCCGGATTCTCAGCATATACGTATAAGTATGTACATTTGCGTACTAGTAGTGATACGCACTTGTCGTATGCTTGTTGAAACTATTCGGACAGATCATCGTCTAGTTAGACTGGTCGCACATTCTTGTGGAAATCTCAGAAACTATATGACAACAGAAAATGCAATTCAATGGGGTCTGTAATAACTTGGAAATACGGATTGCAAATGTAATATTATTTGTAATCATACACCTAGGAAATATGCTGCAGACGTCTGTACAACGGTCAGAATTTTATTCATAATTGGAAGCAGGCCATTATTTACACGTACAACAGAACGACATTTTGTTAAATACGTATTAACCTTTAAAACTTGCTAGCTTTATAACCACAAAACGTACACGTTAATTTTCACACCTGAAATACAATATGGCGGCTGTCGTAAGTACGTAAGTATGCCCAGCAAGTATACAATTTCAAATACTTGCCAGGTATAGAGCCTGTGTGTACTATACTGGGAATTCGGACAGCGCTACTATATACATAGTGGGTGTCACTTCCGAGGACAGGTGCACGCAAGTATGTATTTCTCGAGAATCCGGAAACGGCCTTAATCTCTTCTAACCGTTTGGCTGCCTAGGGATAGCTATTCCAGAGGCTATTTTTTTCCCATGTCTTGAGGATATTTTGTGGTTTTGTGACGCGATATCGATGATATCTTGATAAAAATACGAAATCGTTAAAAAAAAATTACCGTTTATAATCCATTCGCGGTTACTTGACAATATTTTGAAGCCCTGCTAAAGTTCTTTTCCCAGAATATTCCTCCGTCTCGTGCAAAGCTTAACGAAGTCTAGAAATTACACCAAAGGACAACGCAACGAATTCGTGCGCACTCAGTTGTAATATTTTGCTTGAGAACTATTTCTTAATAGGCGCTACTAACACACATAATTCTCACTGTTTTTATTCGTGTTTATTATAAATTAAATATTATAATTTATAAATAAAATACGGGTAAAATTTCTTTTTGACAAAAAATAAGATGTAATACATGGTATATTTAGGAAATAACTAAATATGTAATAAATGAGTTGATTTTTCAATGGTTTAATTAAAAAAGTGTGAAGAAACCGCGAATAGACTATGTCGTATTTTATTTAGTTAGTTCAAATCTTGATTAATATAATTTTTAAAAGTTACTTGAATATGATTTTTTCCGCTAAATTACTTATTGAAATCACAGGAATGGCAGGTATCAATTTACTTGAAATTCGATGCTTGGTTGAACTTCGGAAACGGTTTAACTTTTGGCTCATTAAATTTTGTCTCGGAAGTTAAAAATGAAGTATGAGTGAATCGCGTAACACATTTCCAAGAAATATTCCTCATGACATTGCATTAACATGAGCTGCAGTCTGGCGTATTACTTTTGTACCATTTTAAGATTGTATAAATATAAATTAATTAAATAAATTAAAATTTTCTTTAACTCATTTCAGGTTTTTTTTTGTTAATTTTCTTCCATTGTCAATTTCATCAGACTATTGTTTCACATCACAGCGGAAACGAACGCCTTATGTTAAAACGTATTACATAATTTTTTATGTTTCGAACATCCTTATGCAGGGGACGTTCACCAACATAATCTAAAATGTAATTAGCTGTTTTAACCGGCAAAATACGAAGCACAGAATAATCAGTTATACTTACAATCCGTGACATTCATTGGGTATCTGCCCCGAGTATTATTGTTGTCTAAAAATAATTGAAAATCACTTTTTATTCCTGAACTCCAGCCACTAACAATCCCGTAGCCTTTCATTCATTCTGCTGGAAATATTTTCAGTGAACAGCAGTCAAATATAGTTAATTAATTTAAAGCAATCTTTTACTAAATGCATTTTATAAATCAAACAAAATACAAAAAGAAAATTATAAAAACAGTATAAAAATAAATTCTCCTTGGTAAAAGAATTAATAGTCCAGAACACCGCGTGTGTTCTATTGTAAATGAGAGTAAGCGTGTGTATGCAAATAGAGGGAATCGCCCGTGAACTCGTGTGAAACAGTTCTTTCATGTGGAAGACAGTATTTCTGTTGATTACGTTGACGTAACAAAGGAAGTGATGACAAGGGCTCTGCCTCACTCGCCTCTCGCAGAGGCCGTAATCGAAACCGTAGTGTGTCATTATTTTTAATGAACGCTAATCCGCGCGGAAAGGGATGCGCTCTCATTGGTCGGGTGGAGCTGCCCGACGTGGATGCTAGGTAGGACCCTACTCTTGCTTGCTACTCTTGCGCGCGTAGAGATTCGAACACCCCTCTCCCCCATGCGCCCATTTTTTTTCCTTCTTTGTTGTGTATGTTTCTCGGAGGTAAAGCTGCAACCCTCGAGTTCGTCTTTTGTCTTCCACTTCGTCTCGGGTCTGCCCTTTGTGTGCCCGTCTGTTTGTTCTATTTCCCGGAGAAACACGAGACAAGCGAGATGAAAAGAAAATAGCAACATTAGTTCGCCCAGAAGTGGAGCTGAGTGTGGAAGCAAGGATTGCCGAGGCCTAGAAAAGAAGAAGCAAATATTGGCAAGAGGGAAGAGGTTTCCACTCCGAGTATCCGTCATTGCTGTTAAGATTTTTTCTCTTCATCTCCTCATTCGTGTGCGCCGGAGACGTTATATGAATGAAATTTCGCCTTCACGATATCTGGCTAGGACCGCGCTTTCATTGGTTTTGTCTCAAAAGCACCTGGACATTTGTTACACTTCACACAAAACCTTCTCAGTTTTTGGAGTCATTGAAAACGGTATTATTGACGTTTCTGCCCATCGTTCCGTCACTTTATCTTCATAATTGAATTCCGTAGACAATTGGAGTTGAGTTGAGAGATTTGGGCGGCTCTTAACAAAGAGATCTTGAGAACTGATGAGGATGAAATGAGGTGAGAATTGATCAGCGTCGGAATGCAAGAGCGGTGTGAAACGGGAGACCCCGAGAAAACCCGCTGACCAGCGGCATAGTCCGGCACGATTCCCTTTTGAAAATCCTGGAGTGACCCAGAGTATTGAATCTTGTTCGCCTTGATGGGAGACAACCAATTGGAATAGATATTTGGGCACGCCCTAAGGTAGCTTTCGCTAACGTTTCTATATATGTGAAATTATATTAATACTGTTTTTATGACCAAAGATAATTTTTGAATATATTTTTCTTATTTTCGTTTTCCTGTAGTTCCAGTTTTGTGTTGTATAATACTGCTGGCTTGTGTGGCAAATTACAATTGTTTTCAATGAAAAAACTGATATAAACTAATTCGTAGGTGGTTAACTCCACGTTAAAAGAAATTAACACTTGATCGTTAAAAAAAAAATTCGATTCAGATGTTTGTATAACATCTTCCAGAAATTTATTTTGTAGTATTGAGCTCGTTTGGTCATGTGATCGTGTCTGGCGTAGACTACTTTCATAATTCATTCTTTCGATCCCAAGTGGTTTTCGATACTTGTTTATGGAAAATGCCGGTTTAATTCCTTAAAGCTCTGCCTCACACACTATATCGGATCCTTTCATTTCCTGCTGATTTCAGTTAAAAGTAACATTTGAAAATGCTACTTCAAAAGTTTAGCTAATAGCCTTACTCTACAGTACAGACATGGAATCTGAACTATCAACGTAAAGCGTTATAAATAGCACAATATAAATTGTAAAATACCAATACCATCATATTTTTACACCTTCCACTTAACACGTAATAAAAATTGAGTACAAAATTATTAAACTTCTCGTAAAATGTAAATTTTATGTAATAAGTAATTTGCAATAACTACTTTGAAACTGAAATTATCACACGTAAATGAAGAATTTCTGCAAAAGATATGTTGTCGAACCTTGCTATGAACTTTCCTAAACGATTAATATCTCGATTGTTTTCGCTTCGGGAAAGAAAATTGTATTGTTACTATTATTATTACTATTCGCTTGCAGTCAATAGTGACTGAACACAAGAAGTTACTGATATAACAACAAGCCTAGTTTCCACTACATATATGTAACATACTAAAGAAGTTACAGTTGAATTTAACGCTCACAGTAATAACAGCCAGCATGCCGAATTGGATTCAGCGGTTATTTTTCCGCATATACTATACTCAACACAAATTGTAACGACACACACGTTAAAAAAAATAAGAAGGTTCACATTTAAATTTCTTAAATGCTATCTTAAGAAGTTCTTTTGGAAAATTTATGTTTGGATTTAGTTTCGGTTATTTGTGAAATATGTGAAATATCTTACAAAGTGGCGTACGAAAGAGTTAGTGAAAAAGCACTTTAAATGGTTGAAATAGGCGAAGTTTGTTTAAAATTGGCCGGTGCTTTAGCAGATAGAGAATTATAACCCGTAATATTTGTATGGTTGTCATTTTGAAAATAAGTTTTTGATGTATTGAAATATATGTGTTTTGAGTGGGTTACCAATAGCACTACATGTATGTCAAATTTGGCGGCGATCGGCTGAGAAGTTCCCGATATGACATATTAGTTTTAATAGCTTTAATTTTTAGGGGGAACGATTTTCGGACATTTGGAACCAATAAGTACACGGGTTTATGAATTTAACGCGGACAGAGTGGACTCTTTTAACATAAAAATTTAGGTTGAAATCGGTTGAATGGTTTCTGAAATTACATAGGATCCAAGAATTTGAAAGGCTACCATTTTCAATATGAGCATATAGATTTCCCGAAAAAATGCAAATGTCGGTTTTCCGTAGTTAAGGAAAATAGGTGCATGGATTCAGAGGTGTTATTGGTGACAAATTGACCCACTGTGGACATACACACGCAGAAGTATCACATAAGCACAGCCGTCCTTCGGAAAATAGGTAAAAATGGCACAAGGAATAAATTAATCACTGTTGATCAGCTGTATATCGTGTTTCACCGAATGATAACCGATTTTGAGCGTGGTGTTCATGATATCAGCATGATCATGGTAATCACATGTGATCTGTTTTAAACGATGAGTCAGAAAGTCCTGCTGTGATCATTTTCTTGATCAGGTGTGGTAAGGGCCTTGTTGAGAACTTGAATTCACGGTTTTACAAGTCTTGGAATCATAAGTAAGCACCACACCCCGAAACCACAACTCTTATATCTTAAAGGGTATTTTTTATACTCACAAAATTATGTACACCGGCCAGCTCGCTCATATTTGCCCTAACGTATGTGCTGGCGTAAATGTAACTCTTTGTGCAGGCTTACGCTTAGTATGCACGTAAGACATCGTTCAGGAAAGAAAACCGTGGAGAGAAAACTTAGACTAAGTCACTGAGTCTGTTATGTTGGGAGTCTAACTTTTCTCAGTTTCTCCCATAAATGCGCAACATGTCCGTTAGGCGTCACATATGTGTAAATATATTTGAGTAGAATATATTGAAAAAATGCACATACATGCGTACATAAATGTATACATGCTATGCGTATGTGTGTTCATATTTCAGACATTTGCTACTATCAGTGCGTGTAGTAAGAGTGCAAAATTATGAGGTAGTGAGGACAGGGGTAGGTGATTGTTATGGTGTGTTGATAATTACCTCATGTTACATTGCCATAAACTTAATACGCACCCGTGCTACGTGGACTGGTACATCTACATTCATACACTGAAAAGTTTGCACTTTCAGAGTTTAATAATAAATATACCGACGATGAGCATTAAAAAAATTTTGTTTTGTGATATCTCTTCGTTTCATATTCATACAAACTTTGTTTTACAATCTGTTTTGTGATCAAAATGTTACTAGGTGGGCATACTTATATATATAGATAGAGATTGCCCCCGATATTATAAGCGTATTTTTCCAAGTAAAGTAGACTAAGGTTTGGAATAATAGGTAACATATTGTCACGCCCTCGCTGCTTCTCATCCCGCTCCAGCGAGTGGTAGTGAAGGACAGCAGTTAGAGGATTGTTTTGAATTAACAAGCGAGCGATAGGCCGGTGGCCACGTATCTGTAACAGAAAGCGAGCCGACACGATAATTCTCTTTGCGGTGTGCGCTGCTGACTCTGGATGTACTAATTTCTGCGTTTATCCGAAGAAGACTCTGGATTACTGACCTCGTATCAGTGTGACCTCGGGGTGCATTAAACCTTCCAAACGGTCAAAGCGAACGATATAAAAGTGTGACAAGCCTCCGAGCCAAGGAGTTGAGTGAATGAGTGGCTGACTTCCGAGCGATAGAAGACGAGCAGTGAGAGAAGTGACCAGCGGAAGAGAAGTCTGCGACTATGAGTATCAAGCAGTGAAGGACGCGGCTGTCAGGCTGCGCTATTGGACTAGATGCATGAGTGAAAGACATTACAAATGGTGACAACATAAAGACTGAACATGTGTTAATAATGAGTATTAGTTAATTGGTTCTAACAAAAAAAAATTTAAGAAGGACGTTAATTAGAGTTGAAATATACAATAAATAATGCGCTCACTGTTAAATAAAAATAGTAATAGTGGAGAAAGATAATTTAATGCTGTAAATAATAGATGTGTGATTAAATTATAAATCACATTTAGTTCTTTTATTATTATGAAGACCACCATCCCTCACGAACTCAGATACACCCCTCAGGCGTCCAATGTAATAGTATTTTGCATGCTGCTTTGAAATGAAACCCGAGATATACGGATACCGTAGGTAAATTAAAGGTTTCAAGGTGGGATCCCAACTGGGATACACACAAAGGAGTCTCCCCTTCGCTGCGTGGCAATTCTAGTAATTAAATTAATGAGAGAGTTACAAATATCTAAGCTCTGAAAAACATTGGCAGGAATAGTTAACGGAGAAATATAATTTTCGTATATGAAAAAAGATGTTGACATTTTACATTAACGACAACTTGAGAGTTAGCTATTATCACTGTGTTTGGAGAAACTCGTCTAAATGCATGAATGCACCTGCATCTCGCAATCTGTTCCCTCGGCATTCCCCACTCCAACTTTTGCCTTCTGCAGATGTAATCCGACGTACAAAGATGCAACTAAGGGTGAACTGTTCGTGGAAGGAGCAATAGGTTACATAAACACGCATCTACGACAATTCCATCACTGTGCGTTATGTACTCCACTATTTTGTAGACAATTGTACGTATTCATAGTAATGGAGTAGCCGTATAGTACGAAAACACAATTGCTGCATACTTGATCAAAAGTTCAGTTAATTTCAGTGCATGACTTTTGTCATGTCAGTAGAAACAACGTTTACGAAATTTCGACTAACTTCATTTCATAAGTGTACTCTGTAGCAAACGAATTATTATTACCTAAACTCAAGATACTCCGGCTACCTGGTATACCGCATGTTTACAATATGTGTGAACAGACTGAGAGTAAAAAATTTGTGGGCAAAAAGTAGCATAAAATCCCAGTAAATTCATATCTGAAAAGATTATAATGTACTAGCAGCCCGCCATCACTTCGCTCAGGTTTTATGAAGTTATTGAAATACATACCTATATATGCGACTACTACCTGCGACTACCCGTGTCTACCTGCGAGTACCCGTGTCTACCTGTGACTACCCATGACTACCTGCGATTATCTGTGACTACCCACGACTACCCATGACGACCTGCAACTACCAGAGACTACTTGCAAAAACCCGCGACTACCTGCAACTACCCGTGACTACTTCCATCTACCATGACTACGTGCGACTACATGTGACTACTCATGACTACCTGCGACTACCCATGATTACCCACGAGTATCTGCGACTACCCACGACTATCTGCGATTACCCGTGACTATCTGCGACTACCCGTGACTACCTGTGACTACTTGTGACTACCTGCTACTACCTGTGACGATCTTGTGACTACATGTGACGATCCTGTAACTATCCTGCGACTACTTCAAACTACTTGAGACTGCCTGCGACTACCTGCGACTACTTGAGACTACCTGCGACTAATTGCAACTACCTGAGTCTAATTACGACTTCCTGCGACTAATTACGACTTCCTGCGACTAATTACGACTTCCTGCGACTAATTACGACTTCCTACGACTTCCTGCGACTAATTGCGACTACCTGCGACTAATTGCGACTACCTGCGACTAATTATGAATACTTGCGACTAATTACGAATACCTGCGACCAATTACGACTACCTGCGACTAACTATGACTACGTGTGACTATTTGTGACTACCTGCGACTACTTGCGGCTACCTACGACTTCCGACTACCTGCTACTATCTGTAACGATCCTGTGACTACCTGTAACTATCCTGCGACTACGTGAAACTACTTGAACTATTTGAGACTACCTGCGACAACTTGCGACTGTTTGAACTACTTGCGACTACTTCCGGATACCTGCGAATACCTTATATTACTTGCGAATTTTTTTATGTTAAGATACACAATTTCTTCTTACATGTTTTCTTTTTATTCTTAATGGTTTTGGTAGAGCATGTTTAGAAAGCCGCCAAGTAGCTCATTTTTCTCCGACTTAGTTTACAAATTTTGAAATTTCTAAATAATTTTTTTTATTAAAAAGAGCCTATGTCCATCTGGAAGAATGTAGCTTTGTAACAGTGACAGAATTATAAGTATTGGTCCTGTAGTTTTGCTAGAGCATGCTTAGAAAGCTGCCAAGTAGCTCATATTTTCCGACTTTGTGACCAAATTTTAAAATTTCTCAAAGATTTGTTTATATTAATTAAATACTGCCTGTGTCCAACTGAATGAACATAGCTTTCTAACAGTGAAAGAATTATAATAATTGGCACTGTAATTTCCGAGATTAGTCGTTCATATAAACAAACTCGCAGTATCTCTGTATAATATTAGTATAGATTAGGTACAGAACATTAATATAACATGGTGCTGGTACGCAGCAGTCAGCACTTAAGTGTAGAAGAAGTTGAATATTTCAAGGTAAAAGGCACAGCACACTGTCTAGAGCACATTGCGATGTGAAACTTGTAGTTCAAGTATGCAGTTACAGATAAGTTCTCCTGGCAATGCTGTGGTATCGTTGATTTCTGTTTTTATGTCCTTTTCTAACAAACTTTTGCTGGGAATTTTCCTCCTTGCCCACTAATACAATATGTTCAGTGTTGGCAGACAACCTAGAAATATTACGTAAATGATTCTCATAGTATACCGTTACGTGTTGGTCTGTATCGCTTCCCTTGCCCCTGGCCACTCTACATGTGCGAGCGAGAGAGTTTGTTATGGCTATACTAGTAACCCGACAGTGCCACAATAAGCTTACTGTGACTAGTGCCACTCCTGACCTTCAGCATATTGAATTTCCGGGGTTATAGATAACCCCGGAATAGATGGAATGTTCTGCTCATTGCCGTAGCTTCTCAGTAATACTCGGTGTGTGGTGAACTTTCTAGATTGGGTCAGCGGGACTACTTTAACTGTGACGGGCCCCCAAGCCGACAATCGGAAAGTTTTTAGAGTTTAGAAGATTGTGCGACCTTAAGCACCAGTTGTGGGAATGCAACGAAGCGACGAGCTGGCAGAGGGATGAGTGGTGAAAGAACAAAGAGCCCAAAGACCAACATTTTCCTCCTTGTATAATTACGATGTGCTGGCCTGTGGAGCTGATCAGCAATATGCACATAGATGTTTTTTCTTAGTATATGTACCCACCTTCACACAGTTCTAAAATATTCATAATCTTGTTCATGTGGGATTTACTGTTAACCTCCTGAGACGCAATTAGCAGTTGTAGACAAGATATGAGTTTATTGACATCATTCCAATAAACATACTCAAGTAGCTTGCTTCCATCCAGTTTCGATGTCAGATCTGAGCCCGTTCGATAAGCCAATGTCCGGAAACAGATTGGCAATAATGGCGAACTTCGGGTGTGTCTCCTTACAAGCATTGCTGGAAGAGCCATTTTCGGCTAAATGCACACTCGTAACGGGTAGTAAGCACTTGTATTGCAATAGTACCTCACATGAGTACTGGCCAGGCTCACATTTAGATAACAATTCATAGAGGCCCAGAGATGCATGCACAACTTCATCACCAGTATGTATAAAATTGTAGGGTGGAAAAAAAATGTCTTGTTCTCCAAGAACCATTTCTTATTTAGCCTATAAACAACATACATCCCATCATTAAACCTTGCTGTGTATGATGTCAGGTAATTGTGAATGGTTGTGTTGCATAAATTAGGTTTGACGTTTTTTTTTATTTCCATGTTGCCAACGGTAAATCATCTTCATCAGCTAAAGTATTTCTGGAAGTAACTTACACTTCATCTTGGCCCCGAGTTCGATTTCTGGTTTTCTTCATTTCAGCAGCGGGGACAGTCTGAAATTATCTAGCTGCAGTGTTATCAGCTGGAAAGCCTCTTCCAAAGTAGCATCGCACTCCATGTGTGCATGTTTAGCCAGTAAATACTTATGTTGCACACTTTCAATTATGTGATGTAAATCCTTGGCAGCAGCAGTCATTGTACTAAAACATCAAGCAGGATATACATAGTAAACATAACACACAAGTAGCATTGTATGTACAGCAAACCAGAGTCACATGAAGATGAATGGACCAGCATGGCTTCAAAGCAAAAATGTACCCCTCTACAATGTTTGTGACATTGAAGATGCTGTGACAGCCAACATTGCCAATATATACTAGGAGGAGGACAAGTACATGGAGAAGGGAAGTGGCTGGTCCCTCACCTCCATTAAACAGCTTCAGCTGCAAATTAACAAGCTTGATCCACTGAGGGGTACCTCATGTATTGCTTTGCCTGTACACATTGAAGCCAAGAAGACAATTACTAACCCACAGCTCTAGGACCAGCAGTGCTTTAAATGGGCAATCCTGCTGCAAATTGTAAAAGGCGAATGTCATGCAAACATCAACATACAATATTATGTCCTGGAGACATGATTCAATTTCAGTGGGCTAGAGTTCCCCACTCCTCTGTGCCAAATACCACTGTCTGTTAGAGAGGAACAATCCAGGGATCAACATTAACATCTACACTCTCGACAATGATAATAAAGTGGTCCTAATATAGGTACCAAAGGAAGAACTGACTCGCCACTTTGATCCATTTCTTATGATGACTGCATGCATGAACTCTCATTATTGCAACATAGCCAATTTTTCCCAAATGATATTCTGACCGGTGACTACTCATGTAGTGTGTGTTTCATATTTGCAATTGCTGTCTGAAATGCTATCATAATATACTTTGAATTATGGGTCCCACAGGTGAACGAACGTGTGCTAGCTGACCACAGGAGGTATTGTAATGAACATGCAACAGTCTGTGCTGACATTCTTTCACCACAGAAGAACAGTAAGCCTCCTGTGCTCAAGTTTAATAACTACCATAATGTCGATATAGTGCCTGTAGTGGTCTGTGCCAACTTTGAGGCTATGTTAATCCCAGTACAGTCATGTCAGCCAAACCCAGATGCCTCTTATACCTACATGTACCAGAACATGAGCCCTACAATTATGTCATTTACATCAAGGTGGATAACATAGTAATACCCACCTCCAAAACCACGAGTTTGCCCACAGATGTGCAGCTGTACACCAAGGTAAATGCATCGAAGAAATCCTTGGAGTAAATTGTGATGATTGACAATTCCATGAAGGTATAGCCAGTTAGAGCCTATGCGAGCACTGACTTCTGGCGAACAGAGTGGCTCTGTTCTGGCCAATACCTGCTGCTAATGTTCTGGTCCCTTCACCTATGCTATTATGAAGGTCCAAGACCATTATCATTTTACCAGCAACTTTATCAGGGCGACATGTAATACTTGAAACTAGCTCTGCCACTGCCCCAAAAATATACCAATCCTCTTCCACAACTTTATGTATGACTTGAATTTTATTATTAAGCAGCTGGGCTATGATAGCCAGGAAATATTTATTATCCTGCACACAGAGGAAAATCTTATTACCTTCAGCAAAAATGTCTATGTAAAATCACAATTCAATGTATATACATGTTTAGATTCATGTCTGCCAGCTTCGCAATGCTTACACTGAACCTGTCATCGTCCGATTTTAAGACCACTGCAGTATTCTTCAACCCTGGTCAGCTCGAGTTGGTAACTCGGAAAAGAGTGTTCCCTTATGACTGTGTCGACTGCTGGAGGAAACTCGGAGAGTCGCAACTGCCACCAATGATAGCCTTTCACAACCATCTCACTGGATGCGACATCACCGATGCAGATTACCACCATGCACAGGCAGTTTGGGCAGTGTTTGGGTGTCGCACACTGCGAGACTACTCAAGCTGTACCTGAAGACGTGTGTGTTGTTGCTGTGAGACATGTTCGAGAAATTCGGAGGGCTATATTTGACTATGTATCACCTGGATTGTGTCCACTATGTAAGTGTGTCTGGATTCTATGTTGACACAATGTTGCCGAAGACACAGGCGGAGTTGGACCTTATTGTTGACTATGCCATCAATCTGTTTATCGAGGCTGGTATCAGGGAACGGGTGGCCCAGTCCATCAACCATCATCTAGTGGCAAATAGTGATGTACCTGCCACATACGATGCCAGCAGGCTATCTACCTACCTCTAGTATGTGACACCAATAATTTATATGGATGGGCAATGCCACTTCTGCTGCCATACAGCAATTTCAAATGGGCCAGTATGAATATTGTTGTTATGTCCCTGCTGGGTGATGGAGCTGTAGGCTACATACTGGAGGTAGATGTGGAATATCCTGTCGAGCTCCATGAGGACCATAAAGATCATCTGTTCCTGCTGGTGGAAAAGTGCCCCGGGTCCAAAAATTGTAAACTCATAACTACCCTTGAGGGGAAGAATAATTACATTTTCGACTAGAGTAACCTCATGCAGGCATTGAGTCGTGGGTTATGGCTGAAGGTGATACACTGGGTACTGCAATTCAACCAGAAGGTGTGGATGAAACCATATATTGACATGAATATGGAGAAATGCAAGGCAGCCATAAATGCCTTCGAGATGGATATCAACAATTCTATTTATGGTAAGCTCATACAAAATAAGCTTAAACGCCAGTGCATGGAAATAAACTTATTGCAAGACTAGCTTCCAAGTGTAGAACTGTACACAAAGTTATTGTTTCTTAACTTAGATAATAAAAATATTACATTTGATAAACCTATCTGTACTGGCTTCACCATACTTGACCTGTCGAAGACACTTAGGGGTTGCTTCGACAAATATGTGCCGGCACAGTATGGCAGTAACGTGGGCCTCATATACATGGACACCGAACTCCTTTGTGCTGGAAATCAGAAGTTCCGAACTCTACAGGTAATTTGCCTCAGACCCGACACTTATATCCGAATTCGAAACTAGTGCCAACATTCCCACTGTTCGCTGCTAAGAAGAGTGTCTTGAATCATACCGTCACCTTAAATGATTATAAACATATTATTCAATCAGCAATTAATGAGAGTAGAAGTCAGCTATATTAGGTCACACTATCATGAAGTGTATGCACAATGTACCAATAAGCTGGCTCTTTCATGAATGGACAACAAATGACAGATCTGTGATGATGGGGTACATACTGTCCCTTATGGTTATTGTAAATGGTGTTCTGTACATGCATCTCTGGGACAGACATATATCATCATAAATGTGTCTGCTCCCTGGAGAGCAATATATGTCGGGATGCATAGTAGGAGACAGTTCTTCGCCCCGGACTTATCGAAACTGAAGCGCTTCCATTCCTCTCTCCCACAGCCAATGATGTGTGTGTGATGGTTGTTCAATTTATGTGTTTTTCCAGCAGCATACTATAGCTCACGCAAGAGCCATATTAAACTTTCCATGTATGTTGTTGTATGGTGGCATGCTGTAGCTCTTGCAAAAGGTATCCTTATCTTGTCAGGCAAGTTCTGCAATGTCGTGTGTACTTGTATACTGTTCCATTTCATTTAGTTGTTTCCAGTAGCATTCTGTAGCACATGCAAGAGCTGTATTCATCTTGTGAGGTGTGTTGCTATTGATTAATGGCGACTTTGAATGGTTGCACTTTGTAGCCCATGCAAGAGGTATACTTATCTTGCCAGGCATGTTACTGATATGTCCTGATGTGTGTACTATTTCA
This sequence comes from Dryococelus australis, assembly GCA_029891345.1. Lineage (NCBI taxonomy): Eukaryota > Metazoa > Arthropoda > Insecta > Phasmatodea > Phasmatidae > Dryococelus > Dryococelus australis. The sequence continues at coordinate 320,013,710 of CM056995.1, forward strand.
CATTCCACAATCTCTCATGTGTACTTGTGTCCAGGATTTGTTGTCTATGTTGGGTCTCCGACCTGGGGTTTATAGGCAATTCCTGGGGGACACAGTGCTTATCCTAGCAGGGATTAAGAATGTGTAATAGTATTTGTATCACACTAGCATTACAGTAACTGGCATTAGAATTATACTTCCATTTACATTTTATTTCAGTGCTATCCCCTCCCCCTTCTCTTTTTATCTACCTATAATGTACTCTTCGTCTGTTGCTGTCATCTTTCTGCATGTTCCTTTGTCCGCTTTGAATTTTTTTAGGTGGGTCGTTTTTCCTGTTCGCAGCTTTGTATGCCGCCTATGCACTATGCTTATGATGCCACTGGTGTTTTTTATAGGCATACATGTACCAGAGTTGTTTGCGTATAAGGAAAATTCCCGGTGGTATTTTTTGCTGCCATAGTGTGCTGCCCCAGTCCCAAGCCTAGGAGCCATCCGCATGGTTACGCCATGCAGACGATAAAGTGTGAGTGTGATGCTGCGAGCTTCATCATCCTTGCGAGAGAGAGAGAGCGGCCATGCTGCTGATGTAGCAGTTTAAGTGTAATTAGTAGTTTTATCCTACAGCTAGTTGTTACAGAAAAAAAAATTTCTTACGCTTCGCTCCGTACCATTCAGACAAGTTGAAGATACAGAAGTGTGTGTGCTCAAATGTATGAACAAGTTAGTGGTACACAAGTGTACGTATGTGATCGCCGCACATGTACATTTCTTCACAATGGGATCTGTATGGATGTATATAACTTTTTTATAGAGATGCTAGCTGCCCAAATTTGTTATTTGTTTAAATTTTATTTTCTACATCACAAAATATATTTTTGTACATATAATTGTTTCTTTAAAGTCGCGGCCTGTCTCTGTGTGTATATGTATGGAATGCATGTTACATGCGAATGTAGTTTTAATTAGTTGTTAATTCCCATGCGGACAGGAATAGTTTTTGTACAAGTGATATTAATTTTTTGTATGTGGAACTTTTACTCCTATAAAAGTGTGTGCGTGCGTGCGCTGTCCCCGCAATTGTTTTTTGTGTGTGTTCGACATTAAACATCCTATTTGTTCGCTATAACAAGTTTATTATCTGGGGAGTGCATAGGCCGATGCGAGTATTACTTTATTTCTTCTCCTAACACTCCCCATGCAATGGTGATTTTTATATCTAATGTCGGGGCCTGTCCAAGTATTTTTCCGAATGCCGCGATAGTAATAACCATATATTTATTCGACATTAAACATCCTCCTTTCTTAGATGTCACAAAAATCATGATGTCAATATGCTCAACTGCCGACCCAAGGGCTGCCAGGCGGATCCTGCATGCCTCCCAACATTTTTTTGAGTTCCAAAACAACAACCAAGTACAAATAATTATAGCACTCCCAGCGACCATTGTTTGAACTAAACTCTCCAATGCTAGCATGCCCCTGTTGGCGATGTGATTACCAACACACAAAATTACCGCATCGATATCATTGCTCCTAGCTGCATAGGTTCGAACTTGGCACACTCTGGTGGTGGGTATGGCAATTAAAGATAGCTGCCTACAGCTGACGACTTGCAGCAGGTGCGGGAATTAAACATGGATGATGTAAAGAGCAAGAGAGAGGAAAAGGGGGAGAGACATGAAGACAAGAGCGAATAAAGGAGACCAGGAGGAATATGAGAAAACGAAGGGATATAATGGGCGTGGGAGAGAGAGCCAGGAAGGAATGAGAGAGTATGAAGTATAAAAAAATCGGTATGCCAGAGCATGACGAGACAAGGTGGAATGATAGAGCAGGAGGTTGGGAATAGGGAAGAAAGGGAAATACGGAGGGAAAAACTAGATGGACACTGCTGACGAGGAATGAAGAGCATGAGGTTTTTGCATGACGCCATCCAAGATTGCCGCCATAGCACCATGGCGCCTCAGTCTGCATCCTGGTGGCGATGAACCTACATTTCCATACTACTAGCATCCCAGTGCTAGTGGCTTATTTATATTTCCGTTTGTAATATGTGATCTTTCACACTCATTTTATGTACGAAAATCTCGGTAAAGGACAAGTCCTACCTAACTATCGGTGTACCTTACTGTGCATGAGATTCTTCATTAACGTATTGTGACTGAATTTTGCAACATCATCAAAACCAACACATACATTTTCATATTGTAGATCAAATGAGTTTGAAATAGAAGTACAATCTTCTTGCCCAAAAATGTTTTTAAAATATTATGTTGCTCCCTTATTTGTGCAGGGTGACCAAGTTGTTAATTTTTTTAACAAACAACTTTTATGAAATGAAATAAGTTCACTGGTGTGACAGAGATAACTTTTCACCAAAATTTTAAACTAACTTCTCTAACAAACCTTGACTTCGGTGGATCAGTAGCAATTTGGCGTCGGAAACAAGCAACTCTGTGTTTTTTTTTTTTTTTTTTGCAGCATATGTGCTAGTTACTTGTCGTGGACGGGATGTACAGAGCTTCGTGTCATAAGTTTCCAAGGAATATCTAGTTACGGGTATCTTTTTGCTGCGGATTTTTTTTTTTTTTTCAAGTCGCGATCACGAAGAGAGCGGAAAAGAAACACTTCCAGGTGGTTAGATAAAATATGAATTTTGGCATTCTTGGTAAAAAAAATATCAATTTCAGTCTTCTCCGGTATGCAAGCGTGTGCGTGTGTGTGTTTTATGTATAATATATACGTGAATATAATACGCCTGGTTGTAATAATGCTAAGAAACAAATAAAAGTCAACAGTTTGGTCAACGCGTCGCCAACGTGTTATTAAGTGAGTAACTGCTGCAGATAACGTGAACGGAAATCGGATGCTGTAATAACTGCGAATGCTAGACTTGTTCGCAGATTAGCCTTGAGCGAAACTTGGAATTGCTATACCAAACCTATTTTGATTTGTCTCTATGTGACAATTGACGTCGACATTTTAGAATGTTATAGGCATTTTTTTTCGAAGAAAGTCTTTTAGGAATGGCCAGTACTAAAGAATGACTAGCGCTGCTGCGAGCACCACTGTCACCACAGGAGAAAAAAAAACTGAACCGTTATTGCGCCTTCCAAACGTCGGTTCTGTGCAACCTCATTGACATCCTTGACGGCTGCATGCATAATAACATGAGGTAAATTAAAGAACAAAATGCTCCTCTAGTTGTCACGTTTAGTTCAGCGCATTTGAAATCGACCTATTGACAGTTCACTGCATGTTGATAATGCAAACATTGTATCACCTACCAGTAATGTTGTCAGCGAATTATGTCTATATTATTTTTAAATAATATTTTTTAATGGTTACTGAATTCCGTTTACTTCATACATGTCATACTGCATGCCACATAGGCCTATCTGCGAGCTTGGGCGAAGGTTACAAAGAGCGTTACCATCGGTCGCTATCTCTTGGCCAAGACTTTAGGGGCGCCCTTCTCTTATCAATTAATTTTAGTGCTATCGAAACATAAGTTACATGCTGCATAAAAGATAGTCTGTAATCAGAAGTGAAGGCGTACAATTTATCGGCGTACTGTAGAGATTGTATACAAATGTGAACGAATCTAAAAGTGGTCAGCACTGACCTTTGCTGTTATTCTTTACACAATACACCAGGCTGTAGTCAGATCGATTACACACCTCTCACGTTCTGTGTACTGGATCCTAGGAATCCTCAGTCACTTCGCACCGTTCCTTCTGACGTTGCCGAAGCTCGCAGATATCTGGCGCGTAGTAAATAAATGCTGTAATATTAACATATGCGCATTTCTTATATTCACGCGGTCAACTTGTCCGACACGTGGATATTAATCTTTGTACCTTAGCAGTGTGTTGCATGTTAAATTTGGGAACAGAAGGCTACACTGTACTGGAAGAAAACTGAAACATGGTTTTCAAATGTGCCCTGCTGACCCGTGATCCAACTGTACCCTCATTTCGCCGGCTGCAGTCACCTAGATACTACAGTGTTTAGCTGGAGTTGTGGGCCTCCAATCGTCCTCAGCTGCCGTGCGGTCAGCACGCCGGCCTCATATCAAGGCGATCTAGGTTCGATCCCCGGCTTGTGCGATTCCGATCTCTCACATACATGGGCGTCGACCTGTGTCAACTTCCAACTTCAGGGGGGGGGGGGGGCAACGCTAGGTCAATGTAGGATGTATATAGGAATTTGTGTCTCGCCAACTGCGGGGTAATTATATGTGTGTGTGTGACAGATTGTTTATAAGAGATGCATACAAATTTAATTGAGTAATCATTTAACTTCTTAAATTTGCGATATTACAATTTTTTTAAATTCATTAAAATTATTTATTTACACACAGAATTCTAACCAAGCGATCTTCTAAACGTCTTAATAGGGTAGAGAGTCTGGCAACAGCGCACGTCATCTGTACTGCTGTCTAAGTACCTACTGTACTGCAATATGCATTGAATTTAGCCTCGTACTTTTTATCACAAAAACCACTGTCTCATAGCTTAAAACCTTTCGCCTATCTGACTGTCTGTGGCATGAAAATCATTTTCAGCTCCTAATGGAAAAGAGGTAATGATGCTTTGTCTAAGCATGGCCATGGCGTCCTTAAATTATTGCTTCATGGATTCTGTTTCTCGGCGCGTATACTGTACCTCAGTTGAGACGTGTGTTTTATTTCGTACGTGTTAAATACAAAGAAAGGCTACAATACATTTTAATACAAGCGGTGTTGTAACTAAAAATATCTGCTGGGTGCCAACATATGAATTTACATTATTTCTAAATTAGTTTGTTAAATTAATAGTGCCAACACCAATAAGCAAGCGTGTTAACAAGACATGACTACTAATAGCTAAGTCTAAAAATTGCACACATTTATGAAAGACTATGCAAACTTTAATGAAGATCGCAGTGTACAGCATTGAAAGTACTAGTTGACCCCATGTTTTAAGAGAAAATCTTAGCATAATACTGTACAGAAAACATAATTGAGTACTGTTAGTTCTACTCTTTTCACTGAATGTGAATTTTCATTAAGATAGCCGTAGCCAATATAAGCACATAAAACAGTTACCATAATCTAATGACATAATATTTATTTAAATTATTTTTTTGTATTATTATAGCAACCAACCAGAAATTTATGCATTCATAATTCAACGACATTTACATTTCCAAGTTCTGCTAATAAAATATTTTAATATATACATACTAGCTGTTACCCGTGGCTCCATCAGCGTGCAAAATTCAAACCTTAATTATAATGACCAAGTGCTCTATCTTAATTGTTCTTCTATATTACTCTAATATTCTGTATTACCAAATAGAGTACTTTCATCCCGGAATAAAAAACAGACCACCAATCAGCGCCTACTCAGATGGTTAGACTGGCATATTTTATATATTTCCTAAGAAACTGTACGTTTTTCCAGGATGAAAAGTACCGTATGTGCTAATACAGAATGTAATATGTCCCTGTACCAAATTTCATCCAAATCCGTCGATCCGTTATGACGTGATTGAGTAACAAACAAACAAACATACAAACTTTCGCATTTATAAGATTATTAAGATAATTGGCTTGCTTACTATTTATATCTTCACATTTCTGAAATAATGATGCAATATTCTGGCACCTTCTTGCGGCAATCTTAAATTAATCTGAATGCCTCAGTGCGAGCCGAGTAATAAGACACACTATTCAATTCGTACGACTTCACTCCAGTAAGGGGTCCTGGAATACTAGCTCACAAAGTTTCTTGCTGAGTATTAAGATATTAGGGCGTCCTTAGCCAGGATAGTCGTAAGGGGGGGGGGGGTGGCTAATGATGGCCGCAGAGATCCAAGAAAGAATGCGACGGAGATGAGCAGGGTACACGAGCAGGTAGAAATACTATCGTACAAATACCTTTCAGGAATAAGGGTAGGTGAGGTACTATTGCCAATGTTAATGTCACACACTTGAATACTTGAAACATGTCAGTTCAATAATACTGCCTACTTGCAGGGTAATAGAATGTGAAGAAATGACAGAAGAATCCTTACAGATAAATGAAAAGTATTTGGTTAAACTGATCAAAATGCAGCTCTGAGTTTTTAAAAATTATCTTAGTCAAGGGATGAGATTTACCACCGCTTGCTCCCCCCCCCTTTTTTTTTGTCATCCCCTTGGTGGACACTTTGGGAGGGCAATGCCCCCCCCCCCCCCTGTACCGCCTGGTGTCGACGCCCATGCTCACATACGAAGACCTGTTTTCGCGGAGGGCTTCCTTTACTCTGCACCGATACAGTTATTTACCTCGGGTTACATGTCGGCCACTTCCTATCCACATTAACCTTCCTGCCTGCTACGTGAGATAGCATGGTTTTTTTTTTTTTTTTCTTTCACTGTAAATAAAGTCGCCTATTCACAAGCGTTTGCCAAAGTTCATCTTATAAGAGAGCGGGGTAGGGTAATAAACATATCTATAAAAAGGGTTTGGTACTGGTTTCTGTGGCGTGTGTGTCTTATCGGGGTTGATGTCAGCGCTAGGCACCTTTTTTTTCAACTGTGTTGGGGTAAAGGGGTTAAGTGATCACGAAGTGCATACAAATAGCATTTGTTTCGTGTTCGTGATTCCTTCGCCAGGTTTAAACAGGTGGTTCGAACATACCGGCGAAATGCTTTCCAACTACACATCTCATAAAATCGAGATATTTACTATCCCCCTAAGATCTTATTAGCTCGGGAGGGGGGGGGGGTTGCCATAAATTTTGCCACCCTTTCCCCGGCAGGTGCGGCCATGCGCCTAAAGGCTATTCCCGCTAAAGAAAGCCCTTCTGAAGATATACTTGTACTTACATTGTGTATTCTTCCACCATATATAAAATTAACATTGCTGTGAGCCTCGTCACTTTATTCATGCGTCGGCCAAGTGAAACTGTCAAACTATTAGAAAAGTTACTACATGTTTCACAAATGTGCTAATTATTGCACATATAATCATTAAACAAAATAGAAAGCAAAATAAATAATTAATTTTTAAACAGATGTTTACCTAACTCTTTTAATTCGTCGCTACGGCTACTTTCTCTGAGTCGTTACCTACTTTGCTGGCAACATACCAGTCAACGTGCCCGTGTAATTATATGCAGGCAGGGGCACTGACATTTTTCAAAGGTCGATTTCAAAAGTGCTCAAATAACCTGGAACATCATATGCCTTTGTTACCTCAATGCGATGTTTAATGGTTTTTTTTCTTTTCTTTTTTTCTTTCAAGCGTGTGTGTGGTGCATACATAACTTAGGGTGATTCCGAAAATGGCGTGCTACGAATATCTTGCAGTCGCGTGATTTATGAACGAACGAATAAGATGGCGTCGTAACTTCAGTGCGGAGTCCATAAAACTAGAAAGATTTCAACTTCTCGCTACTTGTCTCGTCGCGTGAGACGAGGCTAGGTTTTGACGCCAGTAAAATTTTACTCAGAAATAAACATTTTTACCTTGAATGTCCCGTACTTTAAGTGATAAACATTGGTCTGGACTTTAGGAAAACATACTTCATAGCTGGTGCTTTTTGTTAGGCCCTATTGCTGTAAATTTTTCGTGACAGAGGTAATGTACGGATTCTACAACGTGCTTTCTACGGTGGCTTATAAGATGCGAGATCAATTTCTTGCGAAAGTATCTCGTGACTAGGTACAGTTTATTCAGACTCGTAAATTTCGAGTATTGGACTTTTTTATGCACCTCACTCGTGTGTATGCGATTAACGGACATTCAGAATTGGAGTAAGTAAATCCCGAGAGGCTTAGTGAAATAAAAAATGTACAGTCACTTCTCAGGCAAACGGTTACTAACGAATTCATGCATGCATCTAGATGGGACAAACGTACTGTGGATACTTTTCTCACTTATTTATATTATAGATTGTTCTGTTTTATGATAATTCTTGAAAATATCGTCATTTTACTGGAATTTTATTTACGTTGTGTTCTTTATAAAAGTGGGCGCGGTAGTTTTGGTGCGCGGCGATAAATTAGACTATTGTGTAAACGAAAGACAAAGCACCGAATTCGTGCACACTCGGTTGTCATAATATTTTTGCACGGGGACTATATTTTACTAGGCGCTACCAACACAGACGTTTTCTCGCTGTTTTAATTCATAATTATTATAAATTAAATATTATTATTTATAAATAAGATGCAGGTAAAACTTCAGTTAAACGAGAAATAAGATACTTTTATGTTATGTTGTTGTTATTACAATTGAGGATTATCGGAATCAAAAGATAAACTCGTTTTGAATAAACATTATTTTTAGGCGACAAGAAAAAATATTCATTCTGTAAGAATTATGTGTCATTATAGATTGTCAAATTGCTTTTTCTTACAAACTGGTTCTGGAGAAAATGAGTAAGTTAGAGACCTACCTATAAGACAATTGGAACACACTGTGCATTTTTTTTATGTAGCTATCTTTTAAACTTATATTTTTTTAATGAGTATTTTGGAATGTTTGCGCGTTAAATAGTTAGGACATCTTATTGCATAAGTAGAGTGGTATTACAGTATATAATTTCTAATTATTACTTGCGGATAGAATATGACTTGAACAACTTTTACTTGAAGTGTAACACTAAGAAGTAGACATCGTGTAATAATACTGCAAAATTTTGAAATGTATTTTCTTGTATTTTCAGGTAAGAGGAAACTTCTGCTGCCTGTGTCACTGTGTTAGAGGTGAGTTTTAAGAGCATGATTTTTAAAACTTTAGTTATTTATGCACAAAGTTTATGTTTTAAACATATTTTTTTAAACAATGGTAGCAGGAATTAATAACTTCATACATCAGTAAGTTATGATAATGCAGTGACTGAATTCCTCGGTTAACATGACATTTCTGCTGCGGTATGTTTGAATAAGGTTGATTTTGCAAGAACATTTGACGGATGACTCTTTCTGCTTCGAATGTTACTGCCGTCGTGGAACTGCAAAAAAAAAAAAAAAAAAAAAAAACCGATAAATGATGTTTGAGTGTAGTGTTTTGTAATTTAATTCGAATTCGTATTAGCACGTAGTTTGGTGCAGGAAGAAGATGGCGCCAAATTGAAATCACAATGGAACAGCGATAATTATGGGTAGATCTAAATATGTGGCATACAAGATTAAAGTTAAAGAATCGCGGTGAAACAAAATTGGTGACGCAAAAAGTTAAACACTGCTTATTGTGCACCGTTCATGAGAATGACTTCGTATTCCCTGTTAAATACAAACACTATGGGTATTTGTTGCTTTTAGGAGTAAATTTAATCTCGAGTTGAATTTCGACTGGACCGAATATCCTACTGTGAATAGTCTCAAGCGAGACTGAAGCTTACCTAACGAAATCCATTCCGACTCGAAAGTTAGACGTGAGACGTACAATTTACTCAGAACTTCCCTACAATACTGTTTTCAAATGTGTTTCAAAAACCTGTTGGTGCGATTCTTGCATGCAGCAATTTTTTGCACTTGGACATGACTTTAGCAATGCGAGAGCAAAAAGAGCAGGCACTGTTTTTTCGTTCACATAAAAAACATTTATCTGCTTTACTTGAGGTCCACGTTTAGGCCAACTGCGTTCTTGTTCACTGTTCGTTTGCTAGAGTTAACTGTGTACTTAGGAAATAATGTCCCGTTCGTTCCGTGTTCATAAATGCTATTTACGGTAGAGTAAGCATTTTTGAAACCAAACTTTGAAGGAAAAAAAAACCCATATCTACACATATCGTACAGTAGCGTCTGGCATACATTCTACTATAGGCTGTCCCTCCGCGGTTATTCCAGCATTTTCGAAATAATCCTTTGAAAAGTGTCACTGCCTCTGTCTGCATATACCTTAGTCGACACACTGACTGGCAAGCTCCAAGCAAAGTTGGTAACGATGAAGGGAAAGAAATTTCCATTTCTTAGCTTTGAATTAACGTGATAGGTAACTATTTGTTAATACTGAAACAATTTATTTGCTTTCTAATAATTCCAATGTTTCACTATACTGACGCATGAATAGAGTGATCAGCCCCACGTCAATGTTAATTTTACATATGGTGGAATGATACACAATTTGCATACAAATAGATAGGGCTTTCGTAAGTGCTCAGTTTACTGTGAACAGCGTATATAGTTAGTTAGCAGGGAATTAATAAAAAAATTATTTGTAACGCTTGACGTTTTATCGAGTGTGTATTATGTAAATTTATGGCTACTGAAGTCAAGGTTTTTTACTTTATATTCAATTGAGTACTAATTCACCTATTATTAACATACCCACATTCCCAAAATTTCAACGCTTTTCACATGTATGCGCATGAATAAAGTGACGCGGTGCATGTCAATGTTAGTCTTGCACATTGCGGGATGGATACGAAATGAGAGGAAAATAGGCCGTAATCAGTGCTGCCAAGAGTATTCGATTAACCGTGAACATTTTATATCAGTGAAGAGTTAAGTTCGGCCTGGAATTTTGCTGTGATACGAACTTACTGGTAGTTGTATGCATAAACTTGAATTCAGAGGTTTTGCGATACTCTCTGCCAAGCCTGAATTCCTAGGAAAGGGTGATAACATATCGGCCCACGCAGGATGACGACTGCGAAACTTGAGCCTGCAATTATTAGTCCGCGTTTGGCGAGAGGTTCTTGCCGGGCCCTAGTTACCTAGCAAGATGCGCTTCCCCCTTTTCCGTGATATGCGCAATGCGACTGGAGTAATTTAACTTAATTGCCCAATCGTATTAATGGGGAAGTTCTATGGCAATCGCCGGAGACAAGAAATAACGAAGGAGCTTCGGGAACCTTAGAAAGGAGTAGTGTTATGGGGAAGGGGGAGGAGGGTGGTAGGCTTTTTTTCTCGCTGCGCTGCGAACTGTGATATTCACTCCGTCCGTGCAGATTTGAATTTCAATGAGCGGGGGCGTCTGTGTAAACTGGTTGGCGCAATTTCGCATCGCGCTCGGGCTGGGAATTCCATTTTTTTCTTCAATTTTTTTGTTTTTCCTGCGACTTCCTCAAGAATTGCGCGAAGCAGAGTCCGCGACGCAGGGATGCCCAAATATTTATTTATTTTAAGGAGAAATGTTTTTGGGATTGCGTAAACTTCTCACCCACGCATCTACGCATCAAAAACTTCTATAAAAGGATTCCTACGGATGGAGTATACCGTGACGCTGTGGCAACATTTAACACCGAGGCGGCGTACAGCGTAAAGGGCCTCATGGGATGACGGGGTTCCGGGTTCGAATCCGGCGTATGCCATTGATTTGTTCCCCATTTTAAAAGTCAATATTACTTTTTTTTTTTATCTTCCCATTAGCCTCTCGACATAAAGTATACAATATCAGGAAAAGTGGCCATCTAAACATATTTGGGCAAAGGTGTTATTAAAATGTAGGTACTTTCAAAAGATTAATTTTGACATAATCGCTACAACTCTTACTCGATACGGCGTGAAACACCTTGCTGCTTTATATTAAAAATCGTTTCAAAGTATTGGGTTATTTTTTAATTAATCAGACTATGTTTTTACAGTACCCTATTGGGCAGTGTTGTTGATACAGGAATGCGAATATATATATATATATATATATATATATATATATATATATATGCTTTTGGAAGTTATTTTGCATGCTTTTGCGGTTACCTCTGGAATTCCCTATTTATACGTATTGTTTGCGTTTGCTTAAACGCAGCGAATGAAACTTCAAACGTAAAAACTCTTTGGTGTGTGTGTGTAATATATCTTGGTGATGTCTTGGAGTTGATCTTAGCACAACAGCTTTGCTCGTCTTCGCGTAAGTAAATGCTGGAATTCGTTAGACGTTTTTAGTTCTGTAAACGGTGGCAATTTCCCTTCAGCATAGGCATATTAAGAAATTTATTGTATGTTTACACTGTGAAGTGTATGTTACTTGATATGTTTCGTGCAATCTTATAACGAGGCCTGTAATACTAGCCACAATAGAAGTCATAGCGTAGGGTTGCCCCATTGCATAACGTATTTTGTAGGCAGACATGGCCGATATTCTGCTTCAAGTTCCGTACAAGCTTCTACACCTGAGCCCCATAACGACGCTGTTTCAGATCTTCGAGTGCTTCCAAAAGGCTTTGAAAACGAAACAAATAGGTTGCAGTAACCACTGCATCATAAGGAGACTGTTTGTGCCTCTTAGATGTATAAATATTAAATTTTCTGAAATATGACGTTGACTAAAATTGACGATGATAGCTATGCCATAGTTCCTGTTGAATTTCCACTTGAAAGATCTCGTACATAACCAATGGATTAATCAATTTTAGTATGTAAGTTTCCGCATGTATTAATTAACTTGCAGTTGCATATTTACGGGTTTATTTAAAGGTAATATCCTTTTGTGGCCTTCAGTTAAGTCACATAAAAGTGAAGTAGCATGTGCCCTTTGAAGGAAATTATGCTAAATCCGAAATTTGTTGAAAAGAAAGTGAATATTTCCTTTAATCGTGTATAGGATTAAACCAAATGCGTGACATCATGCGGTACCATGTCTAACTCGTATTCTTTTGTCGTGCGTTAAAATTGCAGTCGGAGATGTTAGTGGGCTCACTGTTATAGTAGTCAAGACTACTCGCCTCACATCAAGTATAAACGGGTTCGATTCCCGGCGGGGTCATCCGGATTATCGCTTGTAGGAAACGTGGCGGATGTTGCCGTTGGCCAGCGGGTTTTCTCGGGGAACTCCCGTTTTTCTCTTCCCCCTCCCCTTGCAATCCACCTTTGCTCCATATTCACCTCCTCTTTTTGCCCTCAGCGCCCAAGACCAGGCTGTTCAACGTCGCCCTAAACCAAGTTTTGCTCATTTAATTACATATTGTAACATTCTTTTTCTTACATGATTAGTTTCACATATGTAACCGTAATCAAATATTACCTAATTATTTAACAATGTCAATCACACATGAGAAAATAAATGTATAATTCCAACAGTTCAAGTTTTAAAAAAATCGTTAGTTCTCTATGTTATATCTAGCTTTGGTTTTTTATTTCTGGTCATAAATTCTCATTACGGATATTTGTAAGAAAATTGAAAATGGAATGGATACTACCCCTTTAAGGGGCTTGGCCTACCAAGCCTGTAACCACGGAGCTTAAATAGGAATATCATTGTTAAATAAATTCTTTCTCAATACATCAATTTTTTTTAAAGATAACGGTTTCAAACAAAAAATTATTTAACTTAAAATTTCCAGAGAATACTGCCACGTTAACAGTTTTTTATTTAAAAAAAATGTATTCTTTCATATTTTCTGTAAAATGTGAATTTTAATGTTATATTTTAGAGTAAAATAAAGATGCATTAAGAAGGAAGTTCTCTAACATTGATCCTCCCATTGAAACTCTGAGCTGCAGGCTTCAAAAGCAGCACCTAATTACAATTTTAATGTTTAGTTACTGATATTACATATATAAGTATGTGAGTTTATCTATACATAGTATAAAACAAAGTCGCCCGGCCGCGTGTGTCTGTGTATTCGGCTAAGGCTTCTAAACTGTTCAATGGGCTTTGATTAGGTTTTCACCATAATTTAGAGAATCTCTTGAGGAAGTTTTAGGTATATAACACATGAATATTTAATGCAAGGATAGTAGAGAAATGT